>MUZC01002339.1:127390-143940 GCA_002072015.1 Radix auricularia | reverse complement strand
TATATATATATATATTGTGCGGGAATACTTACACAGCTAAAGTTAAAATGGAATATTCCTGAAATGAAATACTTATTGAATTATTACAGAGTGTATATTTTTTTGGGCTATGAAAGAACTTGTTAAAATAATATAACATGTGATTATAAAAAAGTATAACTTAAGGAGCCATGTATTGAATTTTAAGATATTTACACAAATATGTTTAACAGTTAAGTCGAAAGGGAAAAAATATATGATGTGCAGTCATTCACATAGTTAAGAAACATTATCCTATAATTCTAAAGTAAAAATCGATTATTACAATTTATTAATTTTTTAAAGTTTATAAACTTTTAAAGTAAGAGCCCATCAATAAATGACGTCACGCGATTTTTGTATTCTTTGCACACCCTCCACCTCTCGCCACACATTATCACAACAAGTTTGATACATCTCCAATAATACGTCACAGAGCTTTGACCCTAGGCTCCCAAAATAAAATAAAATGAAAGAAAACCCTATTTGAAAATAAGTATAGTTCGAATATTTTTTGTTTGTCATTTAAGTATTTATTTAGTCATTTAGTTAGGGACTGAATGGTAAAATCGAAAAAACCGTTAAGCTATGTAAAACGTCATTAAATACATTGTAAGCGAGTTTTTCTCAAACTTTTTCGTATGACAGACGGGTAGAACTTTTTCCATCGCACAAGTTACGGATGCACTCTTTGAGAAGCACTGTGGTTTAAAAATAAAAAAACAATTGAAATAAAATTTAAAAAAAAAAAAAAAAAAAGAAAACCATAAAAATTTACTCCTTAAATAAAATGTAAGCGATCAAATATTTAAGTGGAAGTTTTTTCAAAGGTACCTGTTTGATTATACGTCACATTTCTTCAACCTCCTCCTTCCCCCTAGTCAAACATCGTCACAACAGTGTGACCCCCTTTCCTCTCTCTAGGTGCGTGACGTCATTTATGGACCGCCCCTAACCCAAGATAATAAATTAGGTTTTAAATATTATAAAGGATATACCATCGTCACCATAGTTGCAGACAGAGATTGGTTCTCAGATGCTCTCCTTGTCACCTATTATATAACAACATTCAGAAATGAGTGCGTGCGAATATTTATACTGTGGAAAAAGTTACTTGTTCAATAACTGTTGATCAAATGATTGCATGTCAATTTATTGAAAATTTAGTTATATTAACGTCTTCTTCTATTTAACTCATTTTTTTTTAAACCAACAGTTTTATTGTTAATAAATTCAATAATTTAAATAATAATGAATATAAAAAATTTATTTAGACGAAGTAGAGAAATCTATTACAATCAAAATTACATTTAAAAGAATAATAGTAATCAGCATAAATATAAGCATCAGTACCGCGATATCTTGAGAAAGTGGGTTTGTCAGCATGAAATCTTCCATTTCCTCAGTTTCCCTATCAATTACTGTGTACCTCTCATTCAAGGGCCTTAAATATAAATTGTTTAACTACAATTATATTAATGTAACATAGCTACAAATATTTTTTAACATTTGGGAATTTCCTTAAGGTTTGTATAGTGAATATATTTCTCCATTAATAAAGCATTAAAATGTAACCTTTGGACTCCGTGCATAAAAATGATTGACCATTTAAAATTTCAACCCACCCAACGTCCTTGCAAAGTTAAGATATCTATTACTTTTATTATTGGTCTCATACTATATTGGCTGTTTCTTTAAATTTTGAATATTAAAGTATTAAAATTATGAATTTACTTATTTTTGAAAATGTAATTTAAAAGGAAAAAAAAATAAGGCACAAATGATTTTTCTATGTTTGCAATACTTATAAGAAGAAAAAATATGATTAAATGAAATTAACCCGAAAAGTAAGTAAATGACTCTAAATTATGTATTAATAGCATAAATATATTTATATAGTAAGAATAATACTTACCTACAGACATGAAGAGAAACCGTGACCAAATTATCACTTGGATTGCGCATGCTGTGAAAGTCGTTAATATCTAAGATTTTCAAAAGAAAGTATATGTTAAAATTATTTGCCTTTTTTAAAATGCATAGTCAGCGCTATCTTTTCAGCCCCATGAACCGTTTTTAGCTTTTTTAATATAAATTGAGGAAACGCAAAAATGTAGCTCATCCTACATTTCATAAATAGGTTAATTTTGCAGAATATTATCACTATATAAAGCCTTTTATATATTTAAATGTATGTTTGTTTGAAACATTGCACATTTTTATCGCATTTATATATAGTTGCTATAAGATTTAAATTTGGCGAAGCTTGTGAGAAATTTTTCTCCAGAAAACTTTTTTCTTAATAAATCTTATAGCTTAAGTGTTTACTAATTTCTATCCCTTCAAACCGTACTTCTTATTTTAAAACGATATTCGAATAGTCTCGTCTACATACTAAAATAGAAACGACAACATATCATTCAATCATACTCTGCTTACAGTTCCTTAGGCTGACACAGTTCACATCTAAAGTGACATCAGTTCTTCTTTGAAGTCGATTTCCCATTTCTCTATGTTCATTATAGGAGTAGCGCTCTTCAATTAACGACCCTCTTAAAACCTGCAAGATTATTAAAGTATTTTGCATAACATTAGCATTTTTATTGAATACGAAGTCAAATGAATTAGCATAGAAAATCAAATTTTTAAAATCTTTTTAAAAGCATGTAAAATGTAAAAATAACAATAACTGTATACGTAATTATTTACTTTGAAATATATCAAAGTTTTAGTTAAATTAGAAAAAAAAATGAAGAAAAAAAAATAAAAAATAGCAAAAAAAAAGTTTTTGCAAAATCAGATTTAATATGTATTTTTATATTAATCTGTATTTGCGGAAATAATAAGTATTATTTTCACAGATGTAAATACATTTCTCAAAATGTGACGTCACACCAACAACGAAATCGCGCATGTGACGTATTTCCGGTTTTTGTGAAAGTTGTTGTTTCTTACTGGAGCTAAGTTTCATATTAGCCAACACTTTATCATCATTTAAAACTCTAGTTAGAATACAGGTCTAATAAAAAAAAACGATAGAAATACGTAGTACGCAATAATCTTCTGTACAGAAGGAGCGTCTGTAACATATAAGATAAGAAGATGTTTAAATAAAGTTTCCACTGAACTAGTTCATTTTCAATGGCTTCACGTGTGTCATCTGTCATTGTTCTCACAAACTACTTGATACAACTTTTCACCTTGAACATGAAATAAAAAAATTAAAAAAAAAAAAGATTTTGTTCTTGAATTAATAAATGACAGGAAGTTAACGATGCCTGAAATACGCCAACAATACTTACCGCATATATATTCATTCCAAGACTCGCCTCTTTTTTTTTGTGGACAAAATCTAGTGGGAAAGATTTAAAAAGGGGGGGGGTAGCTTAATATCGCGTCATAAGTGATTTATGCAAGTACGTTGGATATCGGCATTGTTATTGTTTAACATCAAGGCCCTTTTCTACATTCTACAAGATTCGACTGCTCTACCAGAAGCTATAACATTATATTAAACATTTGCACTTACCTTATTTGTGAATTTGTGAATGTCTCAAGAATTTATTGTTTAAAAAATTTAGTTTTCAACGACGAATTGAAATGTACCCGCTTTCACCACTTTTTAGACACACCAAAAAAAAAAATTAAAAAGACAATTTTTTTTATTCGGTAATTCCTGCCTAACAAAGAGCACAAAGACAAAAATAGGTAGTACAAAGTATACAGTCTTAATGACCGATTTCGTTTGTATTTTAAACAACCCGTACAGCAAAGATTTTGACTATAAATCCTTTATATATGAGACAGAACAAAAAGTATTGATTACATTTAAAACAAACATTTACAGACTGAAAGTGACTTAATTCCCAAATGCTCTAAAATGGGAACGGAAGGGAGTGGAGTGAACTCCGCAAACTCTTGGATGTCAACAACAGACGGCAAGTATACATTTATATAAAGATAACTTAAAAGTGAATTACTTTTATTACGGTACATTCGATAGATCTGAAATTGGGATAAAGTGCATTGTTAGGTGACACGAGTCTATATGCAAAATTTCAGCTCGATAGCATCACGGAACATGGGTCATTTTGTTTACTTTTGTTTTACGCCGTACGGACCAAGAGACAACTGTATAGCAAATATAAAGGAGTTAAAAAGTGTACCATTTTGTTTACGCGTTCCTATTATTTTTTAGGTCGGCTTAAATGTTCCCTTTAAGCTTCGCAGTGACTCGGCCGCGCAGACACCTGACTGATGCCCTGCAACAGTTTAGATTAACCGCGCAGCAAATTTTGTAAGGTATTGCACAATAAATGGATGCTGCGCAACTTTGAACACGAGCTTTGTGTCTTTGCACTCGGACCAGCAAACCTTTAAGAGAACACTGGTCAGTTACGAGCGGATTACATACTTTTAACACTATTCTCAAAAGAGAGGTGTCGGCTCATGAACGAACGTGCTATAGAACGAGTATATACGCAAGTTACCAGTTGAGACAAACGATGTTGTTTATTTGCTAATTTTTTAAAATGAATCTACCATCCACCCCCCCTCCCGATTCTCTTCTCCAGTCATATCGTTACCGTGTTTAAATCTGAGTCTGAATATTGTTTTTAAAATTAAATATTAGTTGTTCAAAGATAATTATTTAAAGAAAATAGCAAAAAAATATATGAAAGTTTGATCGTTTGTTTGTTTGTTTGTTGTTTTTTTTTTAAAATTGTAGTTGAAAATTTTTTGGGTTTGAATTAATTTGTTTGACAATTAAAGGTTTGGTTTGTAAATGTTACATGATGTAATAACTGTTATCATCCACCCACAGGTGTTGACGCGCCTTGCTGAAACATTTGACAACTCGCCCCCTTTCCATTGTTTTTCTTGTGTAGGACTAGCAGAAAAACTGATTTTTAATAAGACGTACAAAGTTGTCAGTATTTAAAGATTATTAATTTAAATGTTACCTTTAATATGCGTGGTTGCGCGACCGCGCAGTTCTCTGGATTTCGCCGCGCAGATGTTTAGAAAAACCGCGCTGCTCATGACGAAGTTTGTCTAAGAATGGCAGCTGTTTAACTTGGCTCAAGACGTTTTTACGGCTCCAGAAAATCCGGACAGATTTACACTTAAAAATCCGGTACAATCCGGCTGGCCATAGAGCTGTATTACATAATTATATATTCACTTCGTTAAATAAGGAATCGGCCATTTTTACAAAGCCGACCCGGTAAAACCGTAGTTACAAGATTAAATAGATAGCAGACTACAATAAATATATTTTTAAATATCAAGAAAGATATTTGAAGCATACTTTTTTTCAATTAAAAAATACTGCTGTTTTTTGTTGTTTTTTGTTGGGTTAGGGATGTCAAAAGTTTATGACAAAGTGTCTCAGGGGGAAGGAGGTGAATACAATCGGCCAAAATTGCGAGACGTCATTTATAAACGGCCTCCAAATCGAAAAAAAACCCTTTGATTTCAGCCATTTAAAAAATCTCGTCCACCACGAATCCCGAAGTTTTCTTTTTGCTATATTTTCGCCTTATTGTAACTATTGCCCTATTATTGACATTTTGATCGAACTATACAATTTTCATCATACATTAAAAACAATATATATCGTGTTAATTAAAATAGGGGAAATACAATGTCGAAAATAATTAATACTTTTATTAATGTAAAACATTGTTTTTACTTCAGTGCTTTTTTATGTGAGGTGTTAAATATTTTATTTGGACACTTATTCTACATAATGATTGAATTTGAAGAATAATAAAGTATGCGAATCTTCAGTATTAATTTCAAAATTTTTTTTTTTTTTTAAATATACAAAGAAAACAAAAACAAATGAACTTACTTTGACATATTCATTTCTACTTGTTATCCTTCTTATTAAGCTGCCCCTGCCGGGTCTCCAACACACAACATACATTGCATATTTTTGAGGCTCTGAGACAACTTCATTGCTCGTGTGCCTACAATTAACAATAGCACGGTGTTCAAAGGCGTAATTTAAAAAATTTTTAAAAAAAGAAAAAAAACTTGATAACAGATCTGACATAATGAATAGATTTGGACATGCCTGTGGATAAATGAATGTTACTTAACGGACTGACCCTTCATCCTCATTAAGGTGACAAAAATAAGACCAGTCATCCTCGATGTTTCTGTACCGAGTTAATAGCTCGTGAACCTCATTCATTACTTGCTCATTCTGCCAGTCTAACAAGCTGAGATGGGTCTGTAGTTCACTCAGTGTCAGATCTGCTGGATGCCGAGCCCTGTAACAACCCATTTGAGCAACAAAATAAAACCCGTTGCCGGAAATAACTGAGATAACAATAAAAAATATTCTAACACTTAGTTGTCAAATAATATCTAATTGGAAAAAAATAACGATATTACATTACCGTGTTAGCATAGTAATATATATATATTTTTAAATATATATATATATATATATATATATATATATNATATATATTAAAACCCCAAGCTATATCATGGCACACAAAGTGTTAACCGAAAATTCTAGACATATATTTAAAAATAAATAACTATTAAAAATTGTAAAATTTAAAGTTATAATATTAAAAAATGTGATGTTAGCCCAAACATCAAAATAATTGAGGCTTACATTGTATGTGTGTACAATTATCAATCTGTCATGCAGGCCATGCAAGTCACTCATGATATCCTTCCTTCTTATATCTCTAAAGATTGGCTTCAATTTAATTCGAGAAGAGCATTTCTAATAATACACGTTACCCTCCTAAAAAAGATTAGGTCAGATTTTTCCACAAATCTACTGAAGAAGTGTGCATGACCTTTAACCGTCGCTTTAATAGGAAACACTTCCTGTATCTTTTATCAAAGCATGACCGTCATACCTGAAAAAAAATAAAATATCACTATTCTAAGCTATTATTAGATCTGAAATGTCACTGTCGTAGATATAAACAACTTATAAATTGTATTACCAGATCGACACTGAAACGGCGGGGTAATGAACCGTAGCTAATGGCTTTTAATATTCGTCCGCCAACTCTTTTTTATTGGGATAGATCACAAAAAGTTAATCGGTTCCTTGAATTCAAAATGAAAACGAGAATTGATTGCATCGAGTTTGATTCAATAAATGTGAACTAAAAATCCTTTCAATAAATGACAATTAATTTTCGTTCAAATTGAAAGGTGTGCCCAGGGGTTTGTAAGAAGCCATTACAATAGAATGACAAAGTTAATTCAGAGTCAAAATAAGAAAAAAATAACAGCCCTTTAACTTAATGGTAAAAAATTAGTCACATGTTGTCTTTTATATGTATTAAAACTAAAGTTTGGTTATTTTTAGATGGTCTTGCTACGTATTACAATTTACATTCTTTTAGTTATGTCTCGTATGGTTACAAATTTTGTTTTTGTGAACAGTGTAAATGTATCAAATCTAATTTTCTACGCTATATATGCTTTTATACACTTTGTATTCATGCTAGTCTAGCAGACTAGCTAGATGTAGCAGTATCGCCATTCTATTATAGCCATCACTTATCTATATAATTTTCTTAAATGTTTCCTAAAATGATTTTACACCCTCTTGAAAAGACTATTTCATAAATTTTGAAATTTTGTGAACCTGCATAGAAAGATCAAACTCTTAGCCTTTTTGTTTATTCATTCCTGTGTAAACAGGACATTTTCTTTCGTCCTATAAATTTTTTTTTTTAGTTGAGGACGTAATGGTTCTAATATTTCTGCTAGAACATTCTCGGGCTTTGTAGGTTTATCGTTTGTAATCTCTCTGCATTTTTATGATGGCTTTAACGTGATTACCAGCCAACGACCCTTGTGAGGCGAATGCATTATTGGCACTATTGACTTCGCTACCCAGCCGCCAGAGGAGATACTTCTTCGAATTATCTGGTGCTGATTTATCTAGACGTTTATCAGTGATAACATCATTTTCTTTCTTTGCTCAGGCTCAGGAAGCAGGCAGAAAATCTGTAAAAACATGGCGTGATGTTGTCTCATTTCCTCACCTGCAATACAAGTGTGCGGTAGTGTTTTCCAACAGATGGAATATGTGCATTTTTTAAAAGGCAATCCCTGTAGACTAAAATTGCAGAATTCCAGTCTCGGTTGTATTGACGAGTTGCTACCAAATTAGATTTTTCTTTTAATTTCAGAAGAAAAGGAAAGCAAATTTTGAAATTTGAAAATTGCAAATAGTTATCTCTGTGACGAGTAAGGTAATTTTTTTTTTACTCTACTGTTTCAATTCTTTTAGTTTATATATTAGGGCTGGCAACCAGTCAACGAAAGGATAATAACAGCTAGATACCAAACAAAATATTTCAAATGAACTATTATACAATGCTATGAACCAACCAACGACAACACCGACGCCCAGAAAGACTCATTCTACAATCTGTTGACGGACGCAATTAGTAAAATACCAAATCATGATATTATTATTGTGATGGGATATTTTAATGCCAAAGTAGGGGAGACAACAAGAATATTGAAAGATGCATGGGAAAACATAGCATAGGAAATTTAAACCAAAATGGAGAAAGACTAATAGAATTTTGTCAGCTATCAAATCGTGTGATAGCAAGCACATTATTTCCCCATAAAGATATACATAAAATTACTTGGTTCTCTCCAGACAATTGCACCAAAAACCAAATAGATAACTTCTGCATAAGTTCAAAATTTCGATCATCAGTCCGAGACGTAAGAGCATACAGGGGAGCAGATATTGGCAGCGATCACAACCTCTGCATTGCCAAATTAAAAATGAGATTAAAACATTTGAAGAACTCAACTAAAAATACGAAAATAGACTCCCAACGCCTGCAACTAAAAGACATCCAGGATGCTTACAATATCGAAATAAACAACAACTACGCAGCTCTACCAACCCTAATAGACAATAATAATACTGAAAAGGGAATTGAAACTAAATGGAACTTTCTTAAAAATACGATGAATAATGCAGCAGTCAACGCAGCTGGCTCCAAACAAAGTAAGAAGAAAAAATGGATAAGCGAAAACACCTGGATAAAAATCCAAGAAAGAAAACAAATGAAGCTAAACCTTTTATCAGCAAAAGCGCCTTCCTTATACTTAAGCAGCAAACAACGCTACGCTCTGCTGGAAAAAGAAGTGAAAGCTTGTGCACGAAAAGACAAAACCAACTTTGTACACAATTTGTCTGCAGAAGCTGAAATGGCAGCAAAAACAGGTAACAGCAAAACTTTATTTCACATTATGAGACAGCTGTGCAATCATCCACCCACAAAAAGTGCACCAATCAAAGACATCAACGGCAAATTATTAGCATCAGATGAAGAACAAAAACAAAGGTGGGCAGAACATTTCAAAGAAATATTAAATAGACCACAGCCAACCACTACCCCAGTTATTGGTGAAGAAGAAAACATGTCCAATTTAACTGCATCATGTGAGAATTTCACACTTGAAGAACTGAAACAAGCCACCAGGAAGTTAAAAAACAACAAAGCAACTGGCGAAGATGGAACTTCAGGTGAAATGCTAAAGTCTGCAGATGACTATGTTTTACAGCATTTATTGCTGTTATTCAATGACGTCTGGCGAAATGAATCCCCACCACAAGAATGGAAAGATGGTGCCATCTTTAAACTGCCAAAAAAAAGGCGATTTGTCGGACTGCAATAATTGGCGTGGAATAACTTTGCTATCTGTGCCAGGAAAACTTTTGCAGTGTCCTACTGGAGAGAATAAAAAAGGCAATAGACGAAAGGCTCAGAGAAGAGCAAGCGGGCTTCAGACCACATCGGTCATGTATTGACCATATATTCACACTCAGAACTATCATCGAAAAATCTGTTGAATATCAATCCCAGCTTATTATAAATTTTGTTGATTTCCAAAAAGCTTTCGACAGCCTCCACCGACTTACACTTTGGAATCTCCTTAATATCTATGGTTTCCCAACAAAATATGTGAACGTTATAAAAGCTTTTTATGCAGATTCACGTTGCTGTGTGAAAACAGAAACCGGGAATTCTGACTGGTTCCCAGTCGAAACAGGGGTGAAACAGGGATGTGTCATGTCACCAATGTTGTTTGGAATAGCAATCGACTGGGTCATGCGAAAATGCGCAGATGCCGGATTAGGCATCAAATGGATCGAAAACAATACATTGGAAGAACCTTGACTTTGCAGATGACCTCGTTATCTTAATGTCACGTGAAAATGTGCGGTGTGTCATGGTCAAAAGAAGGCCAAGAAAAAGGTCACGAGTGAATGTTCACGAGAAAACAGAGAGAAGTTGAGAGACAGAGATGACGCTAGTGGAAGCAAAATGAACATTGTTGTATATTGTAAAATAAGTGTACAGATTTGTTATTGAACTATTAAAGAACACATTTCCTGGATTTGATTATTAAAGTGAATTATTGTGTGAGAGCGGAGACTGTTTCATAAGCCCACAAAGAAACGCAAAATGAGGTCAATCACGAGAAAGTGAGAAAACGGGGACCTCTGCCTGTTACACTAAATGGTGTCAGAATCGACCATCCTGTTACATTGGTGTCAGAAGTGGGCGCATTGGTGTCATAAACTGTGTGTTACATTGGTGTCAGAAGTGGGCGCTTAGTGACAGAAGCGATCCCCACGTTAAATAAACTGTGTGTTACATTGGTGTCAGAAGTGGGCGCTGAGTGACAGAAGCGATCCCCACGTTACATAAACTGTGTGCTACATTGGTGTCAGAAGTGGGCGCTTAGTGACAGAAGCGATCCCCACGTTACATAAACTGTGTGTTACATTGAAGTGTCAGAAGTGAAAGCTACATTCTTTCGAAAAAAATTGTGATCAAGACCATTCCTAAAGGATTATCTAAATCAAATTTCGGTGTGATACTTATTAATAAATTCAACAAGTGTACATTGTGTAATATAAATGAAATTCAGTGACACCTAAAGTGAACAAATTCAAAATGGATTATTATGAAAAAGTTACCGCCATAGCTGAAAAATATGGACTACATGGCAAAGAACTACGTGAATTCGTTGAAGAGAAAGTAAGAGAAGCCCAAGTTAATGATAGAGAAGAAAGAAATGCAAGAAGAGAAATAGAAAGAGAAGAAAGAAATGCAAGATTGGAAGTGGAGCAACTGAAAAATGAAAATCTGAAGTTACAGATTGACCTACAGGAAAGAGGTCACAATCCAGGTAACAACACAAATGAAAGGTTAACACCAAACGAAACAATTAAAGTTAGGAAATATGATAACAAACAGGAAAAGATAGATGTTTATTTGGACTACTTTGAATCAGTTATGAATGTAAAGGGAGTTGAAGAGACAAATTGGCCTATACAGCTTATGACAAAACTTACAGGCGAAGCTTTTGAGGCATAACAGTATAGCAAAAAATGATAGGAACATTTACAAAAATGTAAAAAAGGCCCTATTATTCCATTTTGGAAAATCTGAAAATGACTACAGAAGAGAATTTCACGAAATCAGAACAAAAAGGGACAAAGACCCACAAATAATTGTGCACGAAGCGCAAGTAAAACCGACAAAATGGCTAGAGCTGGCAGCTATAGACACCAACGATCCCAGAGCCATACTGGACATGGTTTTAATAGATAAATTTTTGGAGAACGCAACACCAGCATTATTCACTTATTTAGCTGACAAGAAAATTCGAACCCAGACTGAACTAACAAATTCTCTAAGAACATTCAAGGACTCACATCCCGAAGTTAAAATGGACAAAAGACATGATTTCTTGGCAACAGTCCAAAACAACAAACCAGAAATCATTTGCTACTACTGCGGCAAGAGAGGTCACCTTGCAAGACACTGTTATTTCAACAAAGGACAGACTTCACCCAAGGTCAGCCCAACACGAAACAACATAGAAACAAGTTATGGACAGGGTCAATTTGAAAGAGAAAACAAAAAATCTTGGAGAGGAAGACATAATCACAATTTTAACTATAGAGATTATGATCAAAACAAAAAAGCATGGAGAGGCAGATATGACTTTTATTCAAGAAACAGAAATTATTATCAAACATATAGAAAAGATCATGAACAAAACTTGGACAGTAGGAAAAAAATAAATCGAGAAGACACAGTAGCCAGTGATACCGTGGCAGCTATTAATAGCCAAGGACGACTTAAATTTTTCCCCGTGTATGTCAACAACAAAAAATGCACGTGTCTACGGGACTCAGGCTGCACAACAATTGTGGCACACAGCAAAATTGTAGAAAAAGAAGATTATGATGGCAAAACAGACACACTAACGATGGGCGATGGAACAAAAATAGAGTGCCAAACTGCTATAATCAACATCAACACACCCTGGATTCATGGTGAAGTTAGAGCAAGAGTTCTAAAAGATGCAGTTTGCGACCTAATTATAGGCAACATTGAAGGAGTTATTGATTATACAGATGAAATGTATAAAGAATGGCACGAAAACAATACTCAAATATGTGTTAGTTTACAAACCATAGCCTCAATGAAAATAAAAGAAGAATCAGAGACTGAAGTTGAAGACACCATACTCTTAGGAAATCAACGTACATCAAAACAAAACTTCAAGAAACCTCAAGGCGAAGGCAAAACAATACATGAAATACAAATGAAACTCAGAAAAGAAGAAATAAAAACAAAAAAATCAAACTCTGGTAATATTGTGACCGCTATTGTTAATCATAAACATGGCAGAAGAGATGAATATTGGAATCACAGAAATAGCAATAATGAGTCTGAGACCATTAAAGTAAAATCATCTACAGTAGGAAAATTAATTGGTCGTAGAGGACACAGAATCAGAAACATTGAAGCAGACAGTAACTGTCAGATAAAAATTTATCATGATTATGACTCATCTAATGAAACTTTTGTTAAACTATTTGGAAGCAAACATGCTATCTCAAAAGCCAAACGACTTATTCAAAGATTGAAAATTTCATATCAAATCCGTCAAAGGAAGGGACAATGTGGTTGCTGACGTACTTAGCAGATTGATAACAAATAAAGACACTCAATAAAAAAGAAGGAAAACAGAAGCCAAGCGACTTATTCAAGATGCTGAACTTGATATTGTCAACAGAAACACTGATGTTCGTGATTAGTGAATTGCTGAACCTTTAAGAGACTGATGAAGCATTGACGAACTATTATTTTGAATTAATACCCATTGTAATGTTATTTTTATAACATAATTTTCTGTGGATTAACTTTGTAATCAATGTTATACATTATTTCAGCTAAGAGCATATTAAATTACTTTGTATCCATAAAGGAACATGTGAGATCACCGCATATTATAAATTAATTATCTATATGTCCTACAGTTGATTCAAAATAGCAATGAATTAAATATATTATAGTATGGACAAGCATAGCTGATGATTATATCCATCAGTCAGATTTTAAAATATTTATGACTTGTTGTAAAAACAATGTTTATTGTGCATTTTATGCTTAATATTTCTAGCTATAAATAGACTGTAAAAACAGATATAGTATTGGTGAGACAGCTTAAGCGTGACAACCCATGAACGCCTCTGTAATGTTAAACTTTTGTTGTGAGTGTTAAAGACAACGTTATTTTCAAATTGCTGTCTAATTTTTTTGTTATGACCCAAAAATGTTTTTTGGCAAAACATTTTTTTTTGAAGGAGGGGGTGGATGTCACGTGAAAATGTGCGGTGTGTCATGGTCAAAAGAAGGCCAAGAAAAAGGTCACGGGTGAATGTTCACGAGAAAACAGAGAGAAGTTGAGAGACAGAGATGACGCTAGTGGAAGCAAAATGAACATTGTTGTATATTGTAAAATAAGTGTACAGATTTGTTATTGAACTATTAAAGAACACATTTCCTGGATTTGATTATTAAAGTGAATTATTGTGTGAGAGCGGAGACTGTTTCATAAGCACACAAAGAAACGCAAAATGAGGTCAATCACGAGAAAGTGAGAAAACGGGGACCTCTGCCTGTTACACTAAATGGTGTCAGAATCGACCATCCTGTTACACTTAAGCTCAACGCATTTGAACATCCAAGAAAAAACAGATCGTCTCCAGCACTTTTCAAATCAAATTGGTCTTGAAATCAACACAACCAAAATAAAAATCATGGACCTCACCAACCAACCCAATGATCTAAAACTTAATGATAAAACTATAGAGAAAGTAACCAATTTCACTTATTTAGGAAGCAAAATGACATATAATGGAGATTCAACATCAGAGATAATGACTCGAATTGCGTTGGCGTCAAGTGCTTTCAACAAACTCACAAATATTTGGAGATCAAGGACAATAAGACAGCATACAAAACTTAGGCTATTCAATTCCTGTGTAATCCCTGTACAAACATATGGATGCGAAAGCTGGAAATCAACTAAATATATAGAAAAAAAATTAGTTTCATTCGAAAACAAATGCCTCCGAAAATTTTTTAATATAAAATAGAGTGATCTCAAATCAAATGATCTAATAAGAAAAGAAACCAACCAAGAATATGTGTCAAATTTTATAAGGAGAAGACGATGGAATTACATCGGCCATGTTCTTCGAATGGACGAGAGAAGACTCCCAAATCAGGCCCTCATACGGACACCAGCAGGCAAAAGTAAACAATGAAGACCAAAGAAACCCTGCGTAGAACAATCATAAGAAAAAGCTCAACCATGGGTCTAAGAAATAACCAGGACTTGATACAATTAGCAACGGATCGTAAAAAATGGAAATCCATGACCTCTGCCCTATGTGCCGTCTTCGGCCCGAGAGGAAATAACTAACTAAATAACTATTAGGGCTGCTGAAAGTAAAGTTTAATTTTCGATTAATCGTTAATTATATTAAATATGGATTAAAATAGTTTTAATCGTTTAAAATTTAATAAAGATTTAATAGTAATTTTTACAAAAAATATTTTTTAAATATTAAAATAATTAGTATTTTTTAACGAAGAAACATCTATCGTGTATTTTATAGTTTATATTATTTATGTAGACGTGAAGATGTGAATGAGACTAATGAGAGCTTCAGCATAGTTACAATTAGGAATCTGAAAGAAAAGTTGAGCAAACAGTAGGGAAAGTAGAAGGTGGTAAATCAGTTTACTGTATTCACTTCCGTAAACAATTCGCTTGGGATCAAAGACATCGCTGGGGTACCAGCATGAGCATATACACATCATACAGGGGGGAGAAACTAGATAAAAAAAAAATTGTCAATTACATGTTGTTTTTTTTTTTGTTACTTCACTTGTGATGTTCAGTTTAATGGCTTGATAAATTTTAGTTTTTGGCTTTAATAGAAATTAAAGATTAATTATGAAAATTAATCGTAAATTTTCCAAAAATTAACTATTAATTTCTTGATTAATCGGTAAAAATGTATCAATCAAAATTATTTTAGTCGATAAAATAGCGACTGAATTTAAAGCATTTTTTAAAATAAATTCAGAATTAATAACACTTTTTTTTTACGTACAAACTTATCCATTTAAAAAAAAACTTTGAAAGTGTAAAATTTTAAAATAAGATATGGATATAAAAAGTTAAAAAATTTATTTACTTAATTAACAATAACAAAATTTAAATTCATTGACCATACTTATATTTAAATATATCTCCAAACAGTATTATATTTTTTCTTATTAACTACTAAAGCCATGAGCATTTTTAAAAATGCCCTTAAAAAAATCTGAATAAAAATTAACCGTGAAAAAAGTGATTATGAGGTCTTAGAAAAAAATCATAATTTTTGAACCAGCTGGGATAAAAAGGTCATCACAGCTGTATTATTTTTATATTTATAAAAGGAATTTGAAATTTCCACCCAGGTTCCAAAACTTAAAAGCGTTATTTAATTTTTTTCGGTGTTTTTTTTTCTAATTATGTTTTAAAAATTTATATGTGTTTTTATAGTATAGATAAATATTAAGTTCAACTAAAACTTGTAATATGTTGATTAAAAATCCTGATATATTTTATAAACATATTTTTTTTAAAAATAACAATTGTTATTGTAATAACAATTTGGTTTCATTTTTTAAAAAACACTTTCGACCTTTATGTAACATGCATTGAAATAACAATTGAGAAATAGACAAAGCTATATTTTCCATTATTTAATGTATTTTTCCATCGTGTGCATAAATTTGAGTTCACTATTGTTTTGGGTTTTAAAAGACAACATTTACTTATGAATATTTTTAAAAAATATTTTAAATATCTTAAAGACAGAGGAAATAACTAAAAAAGAAACAGACAATTGCCTGCTTTTGTTACTTCCCTTGAAATTTTCAGTGTAATAACATCAAAAATCTTTATTTTTAGGTTATATAAAATTATTGGTTAATTAATCGGTTGTTTTTCAAAAGTTAACGATTAAATTTAAAATAGTCATTAACAGCCTTAATATATATATATATATAATTATATATATAAATATATTTATATAGATAGATAGATAGATAGATAGATAGATAGAAAGAAAAATAGAAAAA
>MUZC01002339.1:85641-127087 GCA_002072015.1 Radix auricularia | reverse complement strand
TAGATAGATAGATAGATAGATAGATAGATAGATAGATAGATAGATAGATAGATAGATAGATAGATGATAGATAGATTTATTTATATTTATTTTTATAGCTTAAATATATATATATATATTTATTTATATATACAGGAGTCCTCTGTCCCGACTTTTCTTTTGCGTAGTTAAGAACGCGCCGCAATCAAAGTATGTATGTATTTATTTATGTTTGTCCTTTACAGCTGACTTAACCATTCATCCGATCATAATGAAACTTTAGTAAATTGATGTGCATGTTTCCCGAATTGTGTGTGGGAAAAAACACTTTGAACATTTACACTCATGTTGGCCAGGGGACCCAAACTGTTTTTTTTTTCCTTATTTAAGCCATGTGTTTAAGCCTTTGTTTTGTTTGTTAAATGAATGGATCTTTACACAACTTAGGACATACATACCTTATAGCCATATTCATATACCATACTGCGTTGAACCTCTATTTCTTTAGGGCAGGAGGCCCAAAATGTTTATTTTCGAAACCATTGAACATTTGTTTTCCATTATGATTTTATACTACTTTGAGAGACATTTAAAATATATCTATTATGATGTAGACTGATAAAAACAAATATTTTAAAGTTGATCTCTTTCATCGAAAGGGCCTGGGGTCCCTTAATGTCTGTTTAGCCATTCTAAGATATATACAAATTGCGTAAGTGTTAATCTTATCTTATCTTATATATTACAGACTCTCCTTCTGTACAGAATATTATTGCGTCCTACGTTTATCTATGGTTTGTGATAAGTTCTTATTAGAGTTTTAAACTATGATAAATTGTTGGCTTTCCTGGTTTCTTCAGGCAACCCATTCCACGCCCGAATACCGGACGGAAAGAACGGAAGTTTGTATGTGTTTGTGCTTTCATACGGAATAATAAAGGTGTTTTTAACTTAATGTCTATTTAAGGGTTGTAATAAGTTATCTTTATGTTGAATTTCTAAATTAGAATTAATTGCTTTATGTATAATTACATATTAACTCTTGGTTCTTCTATCCTGTAGACAGTGGCGTCTTGGGGGGTGCGGTGGGGGTGGACCACTCCCAGTGACACCATCAGGGGGGGTGACACCAAAATGTAAAATTATGTATATTCCCGTTATTTTGCGATGGATAACTTGGAGGTGTTCTATGGGTTAAGTCGTGAGGGGGTGATACCATGAGCTACCACTCAGGGTGACACCAATCCTCGTGATGCCTCTGCCTCTAGTGTTATAAAGTTTAATGATTTAACTAATGCTAATACTGTTGTCAGTTTTGAATATTCTCCAGTAATGAATCTGGCAGCTCTTTTTTGAATGTGTTCTAGTTTATAAATGTTTTCTTTGGTGGATGGGTCCCATAGAGAAGATTCATATTCTAGTATAGGTCTCACCAGGATGAGGTAGCATTTTAATTATATATCTTTATTACATTTGTAAAAGTTTCTTTTTTATAAAACCTGAAGTTTTGTTTGATTTTAAAATAACTCGATTGACATGGGGATTCCAAGATAGTTTCTCACTTACTTTGACTCCTGAATATTTTGCATCTTTAGTTTTGAATAGTTCTTTTACATGAATGAAATATATTGAATTTATTTTTAAAAATCTAGCCTTGAATTTTAAAAATAATATAATTGTGTAATCATTTGAAGATTTCCAGGAAAAGGGTTAAGACGTTTAACAGCTGACATTCTTGATCCTGCTGGACGTCAGAGGAGCTGTCAATGTGATTAACTAGGAGCATCTTGTGCTAACATTTTATTTAGACGAGAATCTCTGGAGCTACTTTTCGCTAGTGTGTTACTTGTATGACTGTACCTTTTCACTTGTAGCATTTTAACATTACTTGACACAGCGTATTGTGGTTAATCATACATTTTATGGTTATTCACCCTTCCTGTGGTTTGCCAAAAGGCTAGGTTTTAAGGACCGAATCTACTCTAAATGTACAATAATAATTTAGGGAGAAAAAGCTACAAAGCGTTGGATATCCTGCATATTAGCTACAAATATCATGGAGATGTCTTGTGTCATATTGGAGGGTGACATAAATAGACTTAAAGGGTAGAAGATAGAAACAATTATATTAGTTTCGGATGCCCATCTTTATGGGGCTGTAGCATCGTTAAAATTTATTATCCCTGGCAACCCCTGTTCAGTACAATGACATTTGGTGTTTGACCCTTAAAACCCTTGTCCAGCTCAAAGTCATTTGTTGGTTTTCCCTGACTACTGCTGGTCATGACATTTGATGTTTGTCCCTGACAAACCTTGGCCAACACCATGTCATTTGTTGTTTGTCCCTGAATACTACTGGCGTGACGTTTCATGTTTGTCCTTGACAATTCCTGTCCAGCACCATGACACTTGTTGTTTGTCCACGACAAAGACCATTGATTTTCATTTATTAATTAGGGTAAATACGGATGGGAATGACCATATGTATGCCAGGGCCAGCTACACTGGGTACATGGATGCAAATGCTCGCCTTTTGGTAACATAGCCTGTGGGAGATTTTTTTATCCTGGTGTTCCTCCACTCTTCTACAGGTAAAGAAAGTGTCTACTCCATCGTGTATATTAAGGATGATGGATTTTGTTTTACCTGTACATCTCATAGAATTTTTTAAAAATTTGCTTCAGAGCTGTAAAATTTTCGTGCTATAAGCTTTTTACTATCTTTAAATCTTTAAATTTATTTTTTTTAATTATTCTATTTTGGCCATTGAAAAAAACTTTTTTCTTGATTATGGCATCTTTATTCAAATCTATTTCATGATTAAAATGTCAATATCATCTAGGAATTATATGCTAATACTATTTGTGAAAACACAAGTGATGGTTCTGAATAACGTGACTAAGACCAATAAAGCCTCAAAAAGAAGATAAAATTATAAAATTTTGAAGGCAACAAATCATGAATTAAATGAATTCATTACACAAAATATTGAAATGGAAGACATTTTTTTTCAATTAACATATTCAAATTGAATCTTTTAAAAAGCCGACTGCAAATACAAAGTTTAAAAAAAAATAATAAGAAGAAGATATTTAAATGATCTCTAAATACCATGAAACACTCAATAAAGTATTTACTTTCCATGAATGGTAAACATTATTAACGCATTTAATAAAAGTATAGGACTAGTCTATATTATAAACATTTAACAAAATAGTTTTTAATCAAAATGTTTTACATCAATTGTTTTTTAAATCCCGTAAATTAATTAAATGTAATATATCTAGAAATTTAAAATATATATATTTATGTTTTTAAATATTTCATAAGTAAACACACTAAAATATAGAAATTACAACTTTTAAGATTATTTTACCATAGTTTTCATAGTATAACCATGATTTTGTAATGGCTCCTGAATTCGTAAGAAAATATTGTTATAAATAAATTAAATGATGAAACGTATGCATTAATTATAAGTCATCATTTAGATCTATATGTATTTAAAAATTAACTTAAATTTTACGGAAAAACTGAAAATCGAAAGCAATAATTCTTTAACTATCTGCGCTTTCAGTTTGTCTTTACGAAATTTGATCTTCCGAGATTAGGATCCTCCAGTTTTCATTGATAAAGTCATTATTTATACGCTAAATAAATAGAAAAAAGTAAACTAATCGTTGCAAAAATGATGTGTTGGCTCACATCCAGATTGATAAAATTGTTTTATTTAATTTTTTGTTATTTGTTTTATTATATAAAGAGCTATAAACGTTATTTGTTTCATTAATTATTTTGAGATAACGGCAAATAATTTTCATATATACTTATAAAAATTAACTAGGGTTTTTCATTTATTTGAAATTGTTTATGTTTTTTTAATAATAACGTCCCCGGCCGCTAAAATTTATAATTTGCATTTCAGGTTGTTCCACGACCAAATTATTTCGATCATGCTTGTAGTTTGTGCCACAGTGAATGAAATCTCCATAATGAACCGTGTTCAAACCTTCTATAATGACGGGAGCTCCACTACACCCAGGACAAGTACTGGTACTGTATGCGTAGCTATCACACGTGTCGTACATGGTTTTGCATATTTTTCTGTGTGTCCATTTTCCAACTGAAACCTTCTTAGGGCCACCATGAGGGTGAGCCACAATTACAACTCGATGTCCCACATCTACAGCCGCCAGACTTCCATCATACAACGCGGCGCACGTTTTTCTCCAGCGGCTCAGCATCTGCTGTAACTGGTCAAGTAACTCAGCGTCACACGTCACGCACCTCATCATGCACTTGTCTCCCTTTCGGTCAGACTCCACAACATCGCTTCCGTAGATGTTGACAACTTGGCTGTCAGTGCTGTCATAGAAAAGTCTGCACGTTGTTCTCTGTGCCTCAGCGCTGTTCCCCACAATTTGATTGGCGGTGTGCACCCAGATCTCTCCAGCAGCATCCTTTGCGGTTGGATTTTCTTCAAAAATCTTTTCATTCTCATCACATTTTCTGTCACTGTTTTCTACATCTTTGCCTTCAGTTATATTTCCCGCGCTTGACTCTCTGCATTTCATACAGCGACATTGAATGATTTCGTCTTTTGAGTACTTTCTTACGAACCAAATCCTTCCACTTCCGATCCTTGTTAATTCCCCTCCGTTTGTCTCGTATAAGGGATAAGGGTCGTGACAGAATGGGTAGAAAATTTTTCTAGACGAACAAATGTAATTGTTTGTCACACACACGGTAAGATCAGCTGTTGCTTTTATGTGTTCAAAGAAGACTTGATCCTGAAAACCACCATCAACATCGCTGTAACTAAATGTATTCATCGATATGAAATTTCCATGCTCAGATTTTTTACTGCAGTTTTTGTAGAACTTCTTTACATTGGTTTCTTTCTCGTCTGAAAGCTGGAATTCAAAGTAACCTGAAAACCATATTTTTGGTTGTAGAAATGTTGTGGATACACTAAGAATATTTTTTTCATAATTGCATTAAATATAGCAACATGAAAAAAACAACTACATAGAATTGGAGATATACATATAACTGTTTAATCTTTTTAATGATATAATTTCTTTTGAAGATTGCGGTCTACATCATGCATATCTAATTTGTATTTTTATTACACATGGATAATTAGCAAATCATGTTTAAGATATAAAACACTTTCAATTAACAAAAATATTGGTAATATTAAGGTAACACGTCTAGGACTTAACCAAGAGGGTTATATAGCCCCCCCCCCTTGTAAACAAGCTAGTTTCCTGTTACTATTTTAGATTTTAATCGTGGTGAGAATGTAATTACATATTTACTGGACATTGTTACGTTTTTAAAGAGTTTAATTTTTGTGGTCAATTTTTAAAAGTTTTTTGTATTTTCACGCATCAACTTTTCCCAAGCTGGCTTTTCTTTAAAAAAAAACAAAATATTCGATTACTTAATCTGTGTCTTGTTTCTATTTAACACTGAACTATGAGACATACAGCCGTGGTTAATTTCTCTGGCAATAAAAACTACAGCTGTGTTGTGTAGTCTAACTATGAGTCCTACAGCTGTGGTTAATCACTCTGGCAAATAAACCTACAGCTTTGTTGTGTAGTTTAACTATGAGTCCTACAGCTGTGGTTAATTTCTCTGGCAATGAAACCTACAGATGTGGTTAATTTCTCTGGCCCTGAACCCCACAGCTGTTTTTTTCTGTAAATCTCGACTGTGTATATCTGCAATATGCTTCTCTATACCTTTGATTTTCACAGTTGTAATCTCTTACTCTTTACTAAATACGATAGTTCTAATTTGGTACTCTATATCATTTAGAAAGTAGTCCATTACAGCAATATTTAAATTCTGTGAAAATTAAGCATAATTTAAAATAGTATATCTTTAAAAATTACTTTTTTATATTTACCAAAGAAGACGTGTTCTTGATTTTCGTCACTACCTCCCTCACGTTGTTCGATTGTCACCATATCAGACTTAGCTGTGATAGCAAAATCTATATTTATTTTATCATATAACTACAATTAAAATATAACATTTATTAGCGCTACTCACAAAAAAAAATTATGCATCTATAATTAAAAAGTAAAGATCGGTACACCTGCTGTGTTACCAAAACCACAGATTTTGGTTTTGCTCACATATTTCGTTTGTAGAAAGTTTTCATATTATTACTAAATTTGAAATAATGAGTGAATGTTTGTTTTTAAAACATTAAATAAATATAAGGTTGAATGTTTAATAAAATGTATATTTAACTTGTTCGCCTTCTTTTAAAGTTTAATTATGTTTTGATTTTTATTAGTTATTGTTTTTATGTGAAGTTATATCTCAATTTTTTATAACCAGAGGAGAACTCACTTAATGGATTCTTTTGTTGCTTTTCTTCGATTTCGATTTCCTTCTTACCACAAGGCGATGTATCGGATGATTGCTTTTTAGAAACAAAACAAATTAAAAAGCACAAGCTATTCGTAAATCTAAGCATTCAAAGATTACTCTTAAAGATATAAATGTGTACATAATGATAACACACTTAATTTTTAAAGTTTCCGATATTCAAAAATTGTATGAACGTGTTTCTTACATTTTTGGGACTGCTATTTTGATCAGCGTTGCGTGAGTTATTTTCCCCTGAGTAGAATATGACAAGACATTTTGTAATAAATGTTTTAATAATTAAAAATGTTCACAAATGACTTTTTTAAATCAACTTTTCCTTAAAAGAACATAGAGATTTAAAACTAATTAACACAAATAATCCATCTTTATTCACTCAAAAAATAAAGAAATAAAATACAGAACGTCTTCAAACGCTCTAAATTTAATTCGTGTATCAATTCTGAAACACTCATATTAAAAGAATACACATTATTTCAACTAAGTTGATTTACACTGATTTATATCATTGCTAAACATATTACCACTGAACCGTTTACAGTTTATTCATAGAAGCTACCCTCTATTCAAACGAAGTAAGCAACCACTAGACCATGACAAGAACGAGTCAATTCGGAAGGACGCGAACTTGTATGTGTGTTAATCAATAGTGCTACCATCGAATGCATTAAGTTTGTTACTGTGTATGGGTCCTGCAACACTACTAATCAATCTTGTTTTATAACTCAATGAACGATGTGTAGATAACAAACTAGCATACGTCGTTAAAATTAAATCACACTGTAGTATTCAGTACTATTAAGTTAAGCTTCACAAGTGACTAACTTGTGATCCGAATGGAATGATACATTGAAGAAATAGATTATTTAGTGTTAGCAAAAAGAAAAAAAAAATTGTTTCAATTTTTATCTGGCAGGGTGGTCGAGTTGCATCGGCTGGCGTATCGTTGGTCAAGGGTTTGAGTCTAGGGGAAGGCAATTATTTGTTCCCGGAGCCTAGGACGCCCCCTGAGTCCATTCAGCACCGAATGTGTACCTAACTTTTGTTAAAGAAAAAAAAAGGTGGCTGGTTAAGGCGTGGAACCCTCATAGCGATGGCCTGTGAACACTGCATCACTTGCCACCAGACCAGCACGAAATGTGGACGAAATAATCGTTTGTATAAAATGCGCGTGTCAATAGATAAGACAAAATATTGCAGGTAAATTATGAAATGGAAAAACATAGTTTGTTTCAAGCAAGGTAAATTTTTCTCATTATATTTAAATTATTTCAGTACGCTATAAAAAATTAAACTTAGATATCGCTTTAAAAAGTCATATTATGGATGCAGTGAAAGATACTAATGTATTTTAACCCATGCTCGTTTTTGGCAAAACCCAATAGTTAAAAATAGATTTTCATTTTTTTAAACACATGTAAAGGTTATGGAAATTAACATGTATTACAAAGACACTATTCCTAATTTCTAAGCTATTCACTCCCTTTTAATATGATCAATTGTTTATAAAGTGATATTTTAAATAGCGTATTAAATTCAGTTTAGACTTAATGTACATTACAAGTAGTTTAAATAGATATTTCAACACTTTTAAATACAAAAATAAAACTATGACTTTAATAACTGTAAAAATAGTTCACTTGTCAAACTGACTTAATATATACTTATGTTATAGAAAGGAACGCCACTTACTCTTAACTTTTCTTCTAGCGTTAGATTTCCTAGATCTTGGCATGGTGATAGGCTATGTGATCTTGTTGTTGAAACTAAGGATGATGACTCTAAGGCTCATAAGTTAAAGGATGAATAGATAATTAATCGTATGTCTTACAAAGAATTGTTTTGCTTGAAACTTGTACTATTATTGTATTCATTAATGAAATAACATTTCATCTAATGATACGCGTAGCTAATGTGTACCGTAGTGTAATTTATGTAGTTGTTAGGATATGAATGTTTATTTAATACTTATATGTATGTTCTTATCTTTTTTAAAGCGCTGTGAGCCCAGTTCCTTACCGGGGCACAGCTCTATATTAAGTTATCAATCTTTCATTATTATTACAATAAAGCTTTTAAAAGATGATTATATAATATCGTATACTGAAACAAATGTCAATGATTTATATGAGATTTACTATATATTTTTACACTCATGCTATTGCCTTTTCGTGTAATGCAGCGGGTCGTTTATTAATAAAAAATCAATTATTTTACTTGCAAGTGATATTTTTATAAAATACTGTTTGACTAAAAGCATTTAAAGGAAGGAAAAAAAAATGTATAGCAAAAGGAAAGGAAAAGAGATAAAATGTCTCTATTTAGGAAACTAATTTTAAGTACGAAAGTGATAAATGTTTTGAATTTACAAATTAAATCGCAAATTAAGCTCGGTTAAAGTATGTCATCTTACGTGTTAGATAGCCAAAGCCAATAATAATCAATACTACTAGTGCAAAGTGCCTTACGATTACCACAGCTGATGGATAACATTGTCATTTATGTGGTTAGTATTATCTAACGGTTTATTTAATTAATATATTTATTTTATTGTCTCAATTTATATATTTTATTATTACCAGAAAATCAAGCCAGATCTTTCATTACTTTATTGACTAACAAAGTGATGGGTTACTAAATTAAACAACATTAGTTTTTATGATAAAAGTAGCTTATGTGTACCGTAATGTCTTTACTGTGGTTGTTAGTATGTGTATGTTTATTTAATACTTAAATGTTTGTTATTATCTTTATGGATTTCACATTAAATCGCAAACTAATCTAGGTGACATGATTTCTTCTTACCTGTAAGTTAGACGAAGCCAATAATATTAATGCTACAGTCGCCAAGAGCCTTATGATTACCAGAAAATTAGTTACGTCAGATTTTTTAATACGTTATTGACTAACAAATTTAGAGATTACTTTGGATAGTTGTCAAAACTTATAAATATAAACTGTATAATGATAGTCCTTTTTGGGGTCTGTTTTAATAATTTATTTTTAACTTTGTATTTTTAAATGGACAGTAATTTTTAAAAAATTATTCAATTAAAAGATAATTAACTATTTTCTATTAATAGCCATTTATTACATAAAATTAAAAAACGGTATCGTAATTGCTTTCTTTTCAAAACAAGAGTCTGTTTATTGATGTACATTTAACATAAGATGAAATTATTAAAAGAAAAATATAACTTCTTAAATTACAATGGATACATTATAAAATTGGGTTGAAATAATCAGACTTACACATATGACTTCCAAAAGCTGTCTTTAATAGTATATTACATCTAAACTTTATTAGGAAGACGAGAGAAAAAAGTGACTAGTTTAATATGCACATTATTTTACTCAATTGCAATAGTAAATGTATTACAAACGAGAACAGTTGTGTCTGCTACTTAAGTACCTAGTTTATTTCCAGGAAAATCTTAAACTTCGAGGAAGACCTGGTTACATTTATTCACCAGGTTAAAGGGAAAGGATTAAAGACGTGAAATTTTCCAGGTGTTACTTATATATACCATGACCTATATGTGTGGGTTGGCGTAGCTTTTTGGTGCTTGGATAGAACTTGTATTATGGGGTAAATTCAAATAGCTTTTAATTTTCCTAGCTTACGGTGTTTTAGATAGAAATAAGCAAACGATTTTAAGCTATCAGGATTAGATGATTGCGCGAGGCATAAATGTTTAAACTATATATATATATATATATATATATATATATATATATATATATATACATATATATTTATATAGGGGAAGTTAACCGGTTAATTTCTAGGTTAATCGTTAAAAATTTTGAAAGATTTATTTTTGGTAACAAATAATGGATTCACCATTAGTAGATGTACTGGAAGTCAAAAAGTAAAATAATTAGGCGATAAATATAAACTAATTTCCGGACGCTAAAAAGAACAATTTAGTTTTAACCTATTGATTGACGTAAATGTTGGTAAAGGTTATTGTGTCCATTGAGAGAAATCGTTTGCCAACCATAAAATGTTCCCTCTATGTATAAGCTTCGTTCATCCGTTTTTAAAATTAAAAAAAAATCGTGTACAAAGCTGCACAACGTCCGTATATTGTACGCTAATTTATTAAATTTGAGTTGCGTCGGTCAAATATCTGCTCATCCGCTCTACATAAAGGGAACATTGCTACCATGGTTTTAAAATTTCACTTACATATCACCTGCAAACCAAACATCCTTAACAATATCAGAAACTTCATCTGAGACAATCTAAAGCTATGTGAACGATTGATCAGGGTGATAGGGTCAATAAGACCCACTCATTACTTTAACCAAATATTGTCAATACACTTTTCTGTTTCCATTTCTAGTTGAAAGATATCATATAAAGAAGACATTCCAGTGTTATTTCGATTTTCAACAAGTACGTTTAATAAATTTTACTTATGTCACCACACATTTCAATTTAATTAATCGATAATTGCTCAAAAGTTTATAATTAATTTTAAATTAATCCTTAACAAACTTAATATATATATATATATATATATAAATATAAATAAAANCGGACACCAACGTACTTGGGTATAAAGCTGGATCAGAAACTCCAGATGCATAACCATGTACGTGAATTATGCGCCAAGACCACAGCTAAATTGTCCCTGGTGAAGAAACTGGCTAGCACGAATTGGGGCGCGGACGCAAGACTACTAAGAGCTCTCTATCTTGGTAGCGTGAGAAGTGCTATTGATTACAGCCTCCCGGTCCAGGCCTTTGCGAGCCGTACGGCTCTAGAGGGCCTGGACCGAATACAGAACCAAGCTCTACGGTTCGTATGCGGGGCGTTACGTACCACACCCACCGCCGCGGTAGAAATAATGTCAAACGTAGAACCCCTGGCAATAAGGCGAGAAAAGGCAATCATGACTACGGTGGAGCGATACCGTAGGTTGGAGCATGATGAACCCTGCTACCAAATACAAGACCGATGGGTTAAGAGGACAAGACTGAAGAGACCCTCCTTAATGGACGCGGTCCACGAACTTGAAGAATCAGTCCCCCTACCCAAGCACACGGAACGAATGCAACTGGTCCCTGCTCGAGGACCACGTGAAAGCCTTGACCCGCCTGAAATACGTTTGACACTGGCAAATGCCGCGGTGACACGGGCCAGTCCTGTCGAGCTCTTGCGAGACGACTCTCTACGCACAATCGAGGCCTATAGAGACAGCGTGGTAAAAGTATTCACTGACGGCTCACGTTTTAGAGATGGCAAAAGTGGATACGGTGTGCTAATTCAATACCCCCAACCAGGACCCGACAGCGCTGAGCTGTCGGGACCGTGTGGATCTACTAACAGTAGTCACGAAGCCGAACTGGACGCGATCCACAGGGGTTTGAAGGAAGTGCGCCGTCGTCTAGCAAAGAGAAAGAATTTCCCGACTGTCGTGGTCTTCACCGATTCTCGGTTTTCGCTCGAAACCTTGAGTCGAAGCTCTCTGGAGGCCAAGACGGTAAGTGTCATTTTGGAGACAGTAGGTGAACTCCTGGCACGTGGCGGCAAAGTAGTCCTACAGTACATGGCCGGACACTGCGGTACGGCCCAATCAGACAGGGTCAACGCACTGGCCAGGGCAGGCGCAACTCAGCCCCAACCCGACAAGCCCTTGACCCAACTGGGGGTCAAGTCGTGGCTAAAAGACCATTTCCGAGAGAAATGGCTTGAGGGCTGGGAAAATGGGAATACTGCCAGAAAGGTATACCAGAAATTGCCGCGACCGAACAAAAGCGATGCCTGGTGGAAACTTGACCGTAGTAGTCAGAAGCTTATAACTAGAATGAGAACTGACCATTGTCCAATACGAAGCTACCTTTACAAGTTTGACAACAGAAGGGAACTGGCCTGCCGACTGTGCGGCTGCCCCGAGGAGACGGTGAACCACGTGCTAGAGTGTTGCCCCGGGTTGGACGGGGCTTTAGACAGTGAAGTTGTGGTGCCTGCAGAGGACTACCTCTACGGCGATGCCCGAATGTTGAAGCTCGCCTGCGAAAAATTGAACCGGGTTTTAAGAGCCTAACGGCTCAACCCAACAGAGAATGTACATTCATTATAGTTTTATATAATGACTGCTAGCACATAAAAACGAATATGAAATACATACGAATAATTTGAACGCATTACTTCAACTTTAAAACTTTTAACGATTCTAACCTTGAATCGGCACAAAGCACCACTATGGTAATTGAGCGAGTCTGTTGCTAAAGGCTTCCAGTTAATCAGAAGGAGGGTGTACTTTCCAATCTCATTTCTACCGTACCTGTTATTGTTTTGGTCAAAATGTCAAATTATTTATGTGCTTCGTTGACAATTAAGGTTAGTTAACAAAGGGTAAACATATATATTTTTGCGTAATGATCAGTATTTTTTTTTTCATTTTTAACATTGGAAATGAAAAGATTTTTAAAGAAATCAGTAACGATTTACTGCTCAGTTTCTCGATAGAATCAAAACTTTCCCCAGTCTTCTCTTGTGCCAGTGTCCAGTGTATTTGTCAAGGTATATAACCCCACACGCCACGTCATTGGGGTCTTCCCAATTGAGGTCGTCAAGTAGGTTGATAAGGGAGTCAATTGTATAGAACCTTATAAAGTATATACAAATTTCATTTAGAATATCAAATAAAATTTTATTTATGTTTAATTCTAACCTAAAGTTTGTCTTAACATATTTTATTGTAATAAAAGAAATATGTAGAAACGTGCATTAATAAAATAAAACAAAAAAGAAAAACCACAACAAAAAAAACAAAACAAAAAAAAACATGTCCTGTAGATTTTTAAATTATTTTTTTTATCAAAAATAGGTACAGCGTTACATATCATATTTTTTTTCCTAGAAATCTGTTTGTATTCCTGAAACGAAATTGTTTCCTTAAATAATCACAAGAGTAATAATAATAATTACTGCTTCAATTTCTAAGACCATTTCTTTTTTTAAATACGTCACATTTTAAATGCACAATTGTTCTAGTAAGAATGAATAGTTTTTTTAGATCATAGCTCAATAAATATAAATTTGTGTGCCTAATTAATGGTATTTAACTACAAGATGGGGGGCCGCGGTGGTCGAGTGGCAAGCGCGCTCGACCGTCGTTCCGATGGTCACTATCTCGAATCCATGGGAAGCCAAGGACCCATTCCTGGGGCCTAGGGCGTCCCCGAGTTCCACCCAGCTCCAAAATGGGCGAAAAGCAGCGGGGTAAAGCGTGGAACCCTTAGCCGTGGCATGCGATCGCTGCATCACCTGTCAAAAAACAACTCCTGCCTTGCAGATGGTCTTGGCTGACCAAAGGCTATGGAAGAAAATCCAGAAAATACAGCAGGCTGAAGTCGGAGACCACGGGCCAATTGGCGCAAAACTCGTGGCACGCAAAACTCAATATTCAATATTGAGAACGAAGAAGAAGAAGAACTACAAGATTCTATTTTTAAACAAAGCTCTAGTTTTTGGACTGAATGCACCAACCTATGAAATTGTGAATATATTATTTATAAACCACACATACATTTATCTTTAAGTTAATTTTATATCTATACATTTTTAAAAAAACCTTTAACTATGTAATAGATAAAGAAACAATAATATTAAATGTTAGTATATATATGTTTTTAGAATACTTATAAGTATGTTATTATCCTTATGGATTTCAAATTAAATCACAAACTAAGCTTGGTGACATTATTTCGTCTTATCTGTTAGTTAGACGAAGCCAATAATAACAAACGTTACAGAGGCCAAGAGCCTTATGATAGCCAGAAAATTAGCAACGTTAGATCCTTTAATACTTTATTAATAGATAAATTAAGTTTAACCCTGATTAATTTTTGGACTATGTATGTACTTTTAGTGATGTTATTAACTTGATTCGAGTAGGATCTAAAATGATCTAGTAACTTCTGTGATTTCATTGTTTCGTTAGGCCGTTGGAATATATATGAGATAGTACTCTCTGTCAAGGTATGAGAATCACTGACTGAATTTGTTGTAAAATTGATGTGAAAATGTTGTGAACTGTGTTCAGGTAACTGAACACTTGAGGTCACGCCATGACATTTCAGAGTTCGCCCAGGGGCAATATATAGTGTGAGACGGAGCAGGGCGAGAGTGGAATGTGAATACAGAGTCGAGTAGAGGTCAGCGTGTGTGTGCGGCGGACGATAGGCCGGTGCAGTGTTTGTCAGACATTTTTTCGAGGTGGCTCGAATGTGTGACACTCAGTGAGAATAGAGACTGATGTGGAATAAGCCTGTGCTTGGAAATACTGGATGGCTGGATTGATTGTATTGTGTTACTGCACTCTCATTTTATCTAGAAATCTCTTCTATACAGAAAATCATTGCATTCTCGGGTTATTAATGGTTGTCCTCTAGTATTTCTTTTTTTTTTCCAATTTAAAATGTTGATCAGGCAACCAATCAAACGTTCGCTTTCAAGAACGGGAGAACAACAATTAAAGATTATTCTTGTTTAAGAAAAGTGTTAACACCACTACATCTATCTGTTGGTTGTATTAGTTTATCTTTGTGTTGTAATTCCTATTTAAAATTAATTGCCTTATGTATTATTTCTACTTTGCTCAAATAGTTGTTTCTCTTTATGAGAAAGGGGGGGGGGGGTAACCACGTTTTTAAACACGGGGGCAGGCTTGTAATTACAAATTAAATTGATGGCTCCGCCCCACCCCTGTTTAAAAATTGAAATAAATAATATAAAAGCCCAGGTCACTCACTCTCTGGATGTGGAACGCTGAGGAACGATGTACAACAGTCTACAGCAGTTAGTTGAAAAATCGTGTGGTGATTAGCGCTGTAAAAATATTTAAAATGACGTCATTGTTTGGTGTGCATCAGTGCGCAAAATACAACCGCTATTATTAAATACTTTGCGTACATTTCAGAAAGTTTAATATTTTGTATTTATCACAAAAGGACAAGTTAGTTGGGCTTTTGAAAAAGGTTGGCACCGTAGGCGCCCTAAAAAAAGTGGGCGCCGCTGGCGCCACGGTGCCCCGGAACAATCTAGTCTTTAGATAACACTACATTTCGCCAAAACCAGTATATTTTGTTTTTCGTGATGGATATTCAGATTGCATTTGTACAATATGGTTATCGTTTCATGACACAGTAAACACAGCTTTCTAGGTTTTAATAACAAAGAAATATTTGTGTGTCAATTCTTCATTAACAGGGTTTCGTTTCTAATGTCACGCTTTTTCGGAGCGTTCATGGCACCAATTTCATTTTTACTAGAGCAAAGACAAAACACAACTAAGAGTAAAAAGTGTGTGATTTTCTGCCCGCGTATTGATTTATGTGCTCTTATGAAAAAGCAGGTTACGATTTTTCGTTTGTGGACAGGAAGAAAATACCTCTTCAAGGCGGATTTTCTGAATGATTGGGCGGGTTACATAAAAGTTCAGTGGCGGGGCTCATGTAGACCGTGGGCTGCACTTTGCCCATCCCTACCTAGTGTTTCCGGATTCAAAATAATTTAATTAATGGTTTTTTCTCTTGTCATTTAAAAAAAAAATAATTGAAATAATAAGCATAGAAACTCTTTTTAGAAATGTGTTTTAGTTGTTCTACTTTCTTCGGTGGATTTGTCACAGAAATACAGGTCTCGACAAAGTACGGTAACATTTAAGATTTACATTACCCGCTCTGTGCTTCCGCTTAGCAATGAAATCATAATGATTTATGTGATCCCATTGAAATATGAAATTATATGAAGGAAATGGATTCAACCATGAACGGGATTATTCTTCTATACAACGGTATTTCACTAGGTGATGTAAAAAAAATTGGATAAATGTAGGAGGCATGGAATATACCGTGTGCTATTCTTACGTAAAAACACATAAATAATTATAAATAATTTAAAGCATTATAAAAGAACTTCGGAAACTGACAGTTTAATCCTACATGTGGAAGAATATCAGCAGTCCCGAGCCTGCGCTCTTCATGGGGCTTCCCTGAAAACCCCCTCAGCCCTCTGGGCCCCTAAGGGACGTACAGACTGAGAAGCCCCTCCCCCCTTGAGCGGTCGCTGCTACAAGTGGCCGCCTGGGCGTCCAGGACACAAGGTCGAAAACGCCTCCCACTAAAGTGTGCCTCCCGAGGGAAGTGTGGAATTTCCTACTGTGACTCGCTATCAACATAGTATCACTTTGGCGCCACCGCAGCAAAGCTTACGAGTCTATGGTTAGGATCGCCGCAAAGCGTGGAATCATCACTGACCTAACTAGGTTTTAAACCCCACCGGAAGGTTTCCTCAGAGCTGGCGTCCAGGATAGGTTAATAAAGTATTCGTCTTTTAAAAACTATACATATTTTGTTTGTAAAGAAGGATATTTTGTTTTAAAAATAAATGCTAATACTTGCCGGCATGGGATCATCACTGGACGCAGGGTTCATATAAAATAAATTCCCTCTCTCCATTGTCTCTGTCCACAATTGTGCAGCGTTCCAGCCTCGGCCTAATAGAAAAGTCTTTCTTGTAAAAACAAATATGGATAATTTCAAGGACATAAAATTTAAATAGTAATAATCCGATAACAGTCTACATATGCAGCAACTGTACTGTCGTTTTAGCATTTAAAAAATGACATATGTCATGGTTAACCGCGGAACGCTATAATCATCTGTATAAAAGAAACGATTTCATTGTAGTATAGAAGGTAAAGTGTATAAAAAAAATCTGGTACATTAGTGTGTTTTCTGGAGACGAAAGACTTACACATACACACACGTGTCTCTTTCTTTCTCTCTCATTTTTTAAATTGTTTTTTCTCTCTCTATATAGTGTCTGTGTGTTTGTCTTCATTTTTAAAGTCCATTCATTGAAATGAAATGTTCACCAAAAATATCTAAGATTACTTCAAAAAGTTGTCTTCTCACATTAATACTATATGATAGTTACCTATGAACATGCAAGGTAACAGTGACCTCCCGCTTATTTAGGTTTGACAGGCGATAAAATCAGTATCAGCTTTTGTTAAACAAAAAGAAATAAACCAATTGAACAATACGCTTATCTCCCCTGACATCACTATGTTGATTTCAGCCTAATAACATTTTGATGCGTCCTCGCTTAGCTTAAACATAATTAGATCAGACGCGGGCAGCATACCGTTCTTTTATGTGTTTGACTAACACAAATGCGGACTCAGTGCTTTTTCATGGTCTTGTTATATATTAGCCATAGAGTCAAGTTGCCTGCCCTTTATTTCAATGAATAATTATTTCATTTTTAAAAAAAATTTAAAGCAATATATTTTTATTTTAGAAATATCAACATAAAATTAAAAACATGAAAGTAATTGCATTTTGTAAGTTTTATTTAGTTGTTAATATTTCATCCTCGTAGAATCTGACACTGCAGTATTTACAATCGTACTAACTTTCCTTCAAATTGAGAATTGTGGACTTTCAGTTCGACGTCAGCTTTTCGAGTGAGACGTTCTGGGTTTCGTTTCATCAAAAGTGTAGCGCTCTTTCACTATACTTCCTTTTAGTACCTATCACAATCATCATATCATTAATTTTATAAATTCCCACGAGATTTTAAATATATACAGATGTGTCATTTGCGGTTCATTAATCTGATGAAATGTATGGAAAGGAGTGATCATATTTTTTTTCCAAATCATTGGGAAATTAAATTGCAAATTAAAGAAAATTTCTAAGAAAGTGATAGATAGCAAGTAGTCCAAGAATAAGGCTTACAAAAAAAAATTATGTTAGCGTACCGTGTATCAACAACTGTCTTAAGTAAAAGGAAATGCGAAGTATAAAAATTATTTATGCCGATTGTTTGTACACCATTTATTGTATTAATGATAACCATTGTGCAATCATGGGTATGAAAACTGTATTTATTGTAATTACAAATAGGATATTCAAAAGTATTGCAAGAGATTGCATTCTTACTTTAGAGTAACCATTCGTTGAGTCAAGCTGCTTCATTTAAATCCCCTGTCTGGTCTCCAATACACTAGTTGTAAGGAATATTAATCAGGTTTTGAGGCTATTTCATTCCGACTGTATCGGACAGGATGATTTAAGGAAATCAAATATAAATGAAACAATTTATTTTCATTATCTCTGACTGAAAAATTCTAAAAGTATCAAACCTCATTAAATCCTAAAACTCAGCATTACCAAATTACCACTAAACAAAAGGCTTAACTTTTTTTACTAGTGATTAAAGCTATAAGGAGAGTCTCAAATAGATAACAAAAATGACCTACCCTTCACCATCGTTAAGCCGACAATATGTGTGCCAGTCGTCTTCCACGTTTTTGTACATATTCAGAAGACGATGGACTGTTTCCATCACCATTGCATCGTGCCAGTCAAGTTCGTCGAGGCGAGCTTTCAAGTCATTAAAGTCAGTTCAGATTCTGACTGAGCCCTTGAAAAAATAGACAATGTCCATTTATAAATAGTTTTATAATAACACTGTCATTCTAATGTGTCCTAGAAATATCAAAGCTAAACTAAAAAGTAAGAATTGATAATAAACTTTTTTTTTAAAAATTGTATATTGAAAAAAATTTGATTAAAAATATTATGGTAAATAAAAATAAAATTTTTTATTTTTACATTAAAAAAAACAGTAATTCTTTTCCAAGGCTGTAGCTTAAACAAATATTAAAATAGTATCCCAAAACCAAAACGTTTCCACTAATATACCATACATTTTGTATAAATATTCATTCAACGTTCAATATTCGGTTTTATAAAAAGTTCTTAAAAGTAATTGGCATAATTGGATGCAATTATTCATGTGAACTGACATTTTCTTTTGTATGTTTGCCATTTCTTAAGTCATTGTACTTTTTCGTGTTCAATACATTACCTCTTTTATAACTCTATAGAAATTTTATACTGGTGAAAAATAATGTGAACATTTCAACCGATTACCAGTGAAGACAAAATACAAAGTAAGAAACATTAAATATCACGTTGACATAACTTTCGGATACTAAATAAGGTTAACATAGGTTCTGTAAAGTTTTGATTGAACTAAAAGAGGTTAGCTACAAAAGTTTATGCCAGATATTGGCTTCAGTCCGACCAATGGTATCTCACGAGAGCCTTAAAATGGTACTATTACAAATAGCCTTTATATATAGAAATATTTATATATATATAAATTACGTTACGCTAGGATATAATTTTATGAAGGATCGTGGTATTAGTAATTTTAGTTTAAATTATTAAAATGTTTTTTATTCGATATCAATCAACATCTACATTAAAATAAACCTATAAACAAAATTTGTCTCGTTTAAAAATATATTTTCTATTTGATTGACGAAATTTAACGGGCACAAAATAAAGTAAACCAATAAGATAGAATTAAATATAAGTTACAGACAACAAAAGGTTTAAATCCCCTACTCTCAAAAAATGTTTGGGGACAAGAGAACGCTTAAAAAGCTCGTTTTATTCAAGCTACTATAAACGATTTGTGTGGTGTGATCTTTGCTCCTTTGTTGCGGTCAAAAGAATTCGTTGAATACAAAAATGTGTTAAGAAAACACGTTTTTTTCATTGACCTACAAATATAACACATATCATTTATATTTATTACGTCAGTTAATAGCCAGACTTAACGCTGACTCAAATATTGTTAAAACATTTCAATGTTAAATTTAAACGTATACAATTTAAATTCATTCTTTTTTGCTTTAAGTCAAACAAACTAACCCAACCAAATTATATTGATACTGAGAATAAATCTGGAACATAAGTTGATATGGAGATAAAGCATCGTATAAACTCCAATTAAGAGTTTTAAGATGCTGAAATATAATAATACATTATGTTCTTGGCGATCTATGAAAACCTACTATCAATTAAAATGAAATTCATTTAATAAAAAGTACAAAACGCAAAATATTTGAATGACCACAAAGTCGACAGGTGTATATGTTATTCTGGAGCATGATGGTAAATTTCTGTCTAAACTGATGCTGTTCCAACCCTTTATTTGTTTGTAGGTCTTAATATTCATTCTTATCATAAATTAACATTTATTAATTCACTTATCACAAGTGATATTTAAGTATATGATATTACTGTTTTAAAATACTATTTTTTTTCTTTCTTTAATAAGGGTTTGTTTCATTTCGTTTGTGAAATATTGAATATTTATTTATAATTTTAGAACCATACTCTTTTTTAAAAAAAGAATTAAATGATACTCCAAAAATATCGATACAAAAGTTTCGCTACAATAAATAATAATTAACCAATAGACTTAATATAAATTATGCATTCTTAAATCGCGTACATTTCTGTTAACATCAAATATAACGGTATTTTTTTTTAAATGACGTGTTTTTGAAAAATCAAAATGTATACAGTGTTTGAATGAGCACAAACTGATGCCACAGACTTAAACTTCTCTGTGAAAAGACGTAATTTATGTTCTACATATCCAGAATGCAGTCATATCCCATTTATTATCTATGAGAAGAGCTCTTTTGCTTAAAGTTTACTTAAATATTTTGGAACTCCCAACCCTTTCAAAGTATAAAATTTAAAAAAAAAAAAATGTTTTCCTTAAAGAAATACTTATATTACACGATAACAGGCATAACACTGAACGAACAGACTATAAATCGAGTCATTATCGTCCAAGAGAAATGAGACCTGTTTAGTACGGCTTTATTCTATTAATACTTATCGCCAAAGACAACAACACCTATTGGCGCCATAAAACTAAAAATACCTCTTCAGCAGCAACTTTTAAAAAAAAACAACTCTGGTTATATTTAAACTAAGTATCATCTCAACATATACAAGATGTTATCTTTAAACCTCGCTTTTTGATATAAAGGCAAGTGAGATGTGTTTTATACTCAGAGCTTGTTATGTTCAGAGACCTGGATTTCATTTGATTCTTTAGAACATTATTTTAAAATATTATATTTTAAAAATAACAGGAGGACAGCTATAATTCTATTGATTTTAACAATTTAAATAGCGATATTCAGTTATTTTTCACAACACTTGTATAATTCGTGATAATGATTGGATTTTCTGTGCTAAGAGAAGCGCTTAAGAAACTCAACTGGAAAGATCCAAACGTCATGGGAAACGTGAGAAAACTCTTACAATCCTACGAGAGTGATGAGGCTGAATGGAGTCAGTACTACTTCATGGGGAGTGGTGAAAGGTAAATGTAAAACTTAAAAAAAAAAAAAACAACTCTTTTTATCATGTTAACACAACATGCGGCCTGCTTTTTGTTTAACTTTCGAAACGTGATTAGCAAAAACTAACGATGCAATATCCAAGATCTGTAAGTATTGATAAGGATAGGTAAACATAAAAATATTAGACCTTGAACAATATTTAGAAACATATTGGTTTTTGAAAGAAACATTGTAGGATGTATGAAAGGAAACATAAAAAATTGATTTGTCCAATCTGTTTTTAAAATAATAAAATATTTAAAAAAAAACAAAAAAACTTGCAATGCAGTCTTGCTATTTTAGATACTTGAAATACAAGATTCACAAATGATTTGCATCATTTTAACGGTACATGTAAAAACGGTATTGATGGACCGAAAGGTTTGCGAACGTTTTCGTAAATTTATTTTTTATTATTACAATATAATTAAAGCAATTAAATGGTCCTTCTATAATAATTCTAATAATATAACTTTTAGTATCCAGGAATAATTGTGTAGAGAATAGAAGAATTGCCACAAAAAATACTTAAAAATAACAGACCATAAAGTTTTCCAAATAGATCACAAAAGACTAATTTATTTTTGGCGCCCTTGACAGGTGGATATTAAAGAATCCAAAAGGTAAGAAAATACTAAATTTGAATCAGATGAAGGATAAGCCCTCGGTTCCCCTGACAACTGCCCCGTTGCCAAGACGTTGTTACGCCTCTTTTAACACATTTTCTTTGCTATGTTCAAAAATGAACTGCTAATTGCCAAACTTAGATATAACCAAGCTTGTAGCTATTTTTACTTTGACTAAGATAGTAACACTTGAACGAGGACAGATATATCGTCATTTACAGCAGTTATTCTGAGCACGAGGTCTGCTCCGTCCCTGACATGTTTATGATGGTGATAGCTGTTTGGAGACCTGGGAGTTGTGGCCCTCTACAGGACAAAAGTGGGTCAGGCGGTCACACAAAGGTTTGTTCATATATCTGTAGAGATAAAGTATAGAAATCTCCTCATTCTCTGCTCTCTCTCTCTCTTTCACTCACTCTCTCACTCTCTCTGTATGTATGTTCTCTCTAAGCATTCTCTATACTGCAACGATACGTGATAATTTTCACTCTTCTAAATCATATTGTTATAACATCTTTAACTCTTATTGTTTTGAAAGATTTCTCTTTCTGTCCGTCAGTCTATTGTTCTCTTCTGAATTTTAAGAAATGTATCTTCATCAATCTTAACACAAATCACTATTAACCTCTCTCTGTTTTATTATGTTCAAAGCATCCAAATGTATATATCTTTTATATCAAATGATCAACTTAGAGTTCCATGTGTCATTCATTTCTTGACATATTTCGTAGACCAAGTTTTATTTCGCTCTGAACATAAATATTTTAGCTATCTAGCTTAAGAACACTGAATTTCATTTTTTTTTAAATTAAAAAATAAAATTATTATAAATGTAAAGTATAATCCATATAGATATTGAAAGGATCTCTAACAGAAGAACACTACACATACGATGAAAAGAAGCCCAGAGGCAAGAGGCTCAAGCTAAAAAATGGTGTGAAACTCCAGGTCAATAATGTCAACATCATTAGCGGTAAGTTAAAAAAAAAAAACATTGAGTGATCATTCCTGAAAAAATGTAATTAAGGTCCGGAACAATTTTAAGGGGAAATATGTTATCAGCAACAAAAAAAATAAAATAACGGACATGATAGTTGTAATAAATAATTTTTATTATTTTGTCCTTTTGTTTTGGCAAATGTGTCGCTGAAATACGATCTTTATTGGAATTATCTCCATTTTTTGTTGTTATATGTTTCTAGTTACAGATTACATGGTTAATTAGATTCAAGGCCGTAGGTGGTAAATAGAAGAAAATCCAATTTTGTAACTTATTGTCTTTTGATTTAGATAAAATTCATCATTGGCCAAGACCAAGAAAGAAAGATAATTAATTTTCTAAATTATCTTTATTATGTTAATTCCGAATCAAAGACACTATATCACTTTATAATTAAATTAAAATCATTTTTTATAAAAAAATTAAATATTTAGGTTGAAACAAATGACAAACCAAAGGTTAAACATCTTTAAAAAAAGATTTAATTCAACACAAACGTTGAAAAATATTTATAAATGCGTAGACTATATATTTTTAATATGTTACAAAAGGCTTGCTTGACAAATAATATGTCATTCTATTTGTAACTCTGATATTTATATATACCGACAGACACGGATTTAAATATCTGTGAATGTAGTGATTCGCTCCCTGCGTAAATGGTGGCCATGATTACGCCAAATTCTCTCAACTTATTCCCTGGGCCGTGTGGTGCCAAGGATTACACCAAACTCCCTAAATTTATTCCCTGGGCCAGTGGTGCCAAGGATTACATCAAACTCCATAAATTTGTTCCCGGGGTTAATGGTGCCAATGATTCTACCAAATTGTCTTTATTAGTTCACACTGCTAAGTGTGCCCGTGATTACTTTAGACTCCTTATTTGTACTTGAAACTAGTTCGGAAAACAATGTCGGCTGGGCATTGTGCAGCACAATTACCTTGTAACCGTTGCCTGTGAACGCTGCGTCACTTGCAAACAAATCTACATGGTATATGTATTTTTATCAGAAAGTGGGACGCCACAATCTTTTACACATTGTCTGTAATCTGTTATGTTTACGCAACCAAAAAAAAAAAAAACTCTCACTAAAGATTTTGTTCAAAACAAAGAAATTTAGGTGTGTTCAGGTAGCTAGCTGAAATGCCCACGCTCTTTCGCGTTGTACTGATATATTCTTGGTGTAGTTTGTGTCCTTGCGGTCCACCTTTTCTGTGTACTGTATACGAGTTATTCTGCGACGTATGCTATGCCATGGGTCGTATCAAGTGTATCAACAGATCAAGATCAAGAGTGCGTAATGTGGCAATGAGCAATACGAATAACCATTGCCGGTGTCGATCAATCAAATAAAAGGGGTTTAAAAAGGGAGGGGGTGGAAATGTTTCGAGACCAACAATTCTTCTTAAATTCACTTGTGATGTTCCTTCACAGAATATCATGTTTTTCACAGTGTAGTGGCTATCACGTCCACCTTACACACGAAAGGTACTAGGTTGAAGCATCAGCAGAAACAATATTTTAAAAAAATGTTTATAAGTCTTTATTTGTGCCTGTTTTTTTCGCCATTTCTTTCGTTGATAGCTGACCCCCAATAGGGTCGGACAATTACAATTTATGGTTTTGCAAGCAAGGTTGGTGAAATGCTTTGCGCATGTCTCGAAACCATCAATAAGTCACAGATGCCCCCTCCCCCATACGACGTCCATTCGCGTTGTTTTCATAACTTCGTTTTATTTTTTTTGTTTCCGTTTTTTCCCCCACTTTGTAAGCACTATCTAATAGCAAGTCTGCGGCGTATGCTACACCACGTTTCGTTTCTAGTTGATCATAACTGGTTATTTCAAAGATTTACAAAACAACTTTGATTGTTTAAATTAATTATTGCATGGTTCTGTCATGTACAGCGACATGATACCCTGACAAAAATTATCCTTCAAGGCACTGTAGAAGTGGGCATGTGAAGATATCGACAGGGGAAAAGCTGGCTTGTCAGCAAAAAAGAATGGACAGTGATGAAACTGCTTGAAGTAATGACCGCCGCTCAAAATAGGCATCTGTGGAGATCGTTATCTGTTGTTGTGTACATTCGCTCTCCCAACGACCGCAAGCGTCACATGACTGATGTCGAATTGTGTAACTTGTAAATGGAACAACCATAAAAGTTTCAATTGTACTTGTTCTTTCATACGTTAAATAGACTAATCATCGTCGTTTTATTCCTATGTGTATTCCTTGTTAGACCTTAAAGACCTCACACGTTTGACGAATCCCAGTGAAACGAAGGACGCAGTGTCACTACATATTTACACGTGAGCTAGTTTTAATGTAACTTCAATAATAGCATTTACTACTAAACAATAGTAAACGGAACAGAAGAAACCTTCCATTGCCTAAAGTTACTTTACAAAATATCGATCTATTATAGACATAGTCTTAAAGAAGCTCTTGTAAATAGCACGTGTAGACTATTGATCATTGAATTAAGAAGATGTTGTAAAGTAACGTTCACCATAAACAACAAATAAATTATTTGAATGAATTGTATATATATTGCATTCATTTAACCACAATTGCACAATTATAAATCTGAAATTCATCCTTCTTTTTAGTATTTCCTCTCACATTAAATAGATATACCATGTTTCCAAAAAAAAAAAAATAAATAAATTAGTGCAATTTAAAAATATTTTCTTTTCAATGGCAATAGTTTAACGATAATCTATGGGAGACACGTAATCAAAAATTTTAATATATATATATATATGTATATATATATACTAATCCTAAATTAAAAGTAGCAAATTTTGATTTATATATATTGTTTTTATTTTTTTAAAACATATCTTAATTAAGAATTATATAAAAGTACGCAATTTATTTGAACTTGTATAAATAACATTTTCTTTTAACTTTCTTTTTTTCCAAATCTGTTTACTTCAGATTACCAATAACAGATTGTTCTGTAGTCGACATTATCACAGAGGAGACGAAGATTCAGAAAGTCTCCTTAACAAACAAAGTAAATAATATTTCTAAATATCTCTCTCTATTTTCTAAATATATTTTGTACTTTGTGGAACTGAACGATTCTCTCTTGTCTCTAGTGGTCTCTATCATTGTCCTGAAATATAAAGTATGTCTTACTCTTTCTCTCTCTCTCTCTCTCTCTCTCTCTCTTCTCTCTCTCTCTCCTTCTCTCTTTACGTAAATGCCTGAGTCAATATTATGTTCATGCTAATCCATAATCTAATCTAAATGGTAAAAGTAGTAAGTAATATAAAAGAAAATTTTGTAAGGGCGGTAAAAACACATGGAAACTAAGAGCGTGTATAAGAGGAGAGAGAAATAGTAGGAGGTAGGAGATAAAGAGGGAGAGAGAGAGAGAGTGAGCGTTAGAAAGAGAGAAAAAGAATAGTATTGAAGGAAATCATTGGATAGTTATGTGTTCATCGATTATTATACATTAACTTACAATCAAAATGATTTTTATGAAAGATTTATTAAAGATATATTATCTGGTTCTCCTTAATATAAGGTTACTAAATATATGATTTAGTAAAAGCGCCTTAATTATATATCGGTATTTCTGTTTAAATTACACACTTTATCTTTATCTATTTCAAAATCAGTTTTCTTTTGTTAAAAAAATCTTCTTTTTTTTTCATTTATAGTTTACTGATTCAATGGTCATACAGGTGACAAAACTATAGCTATGGTAGGTAATAAGTTCAAAATATATTTTTAATTTCATGAAAATCGATTTTTTTCACATGCCAAATCATGTATTCAATCTGTAAATATGTATTTGGATCTACTAGAATTTCATACAATTTGCTTTTAAATTATGGACGAAGTTACTGTCAGGGGTATGAGAATCACTGCGGGTAAATGTCTCGTGACTCAGTTCACACCTAGCTCACGTGGATGATAGTTTATGAGTTCTGATCACCGTGGCGTTGATCAGAGGAAAGGAGAATTCATACTAGGGTCAGTCCAGACAAGTCGTATATATTATTCGGGTGTGTCACAGTCAGGAGAAAAAGGATAGGAGAGAAAAGAGAGAGAGAGAGTTAAAGAGTCAAAGGAAGGGACTCTAGCGTTACCCAGGGTCAGTCAGTTGGACCGAGGGCTGATATGATATTGAAGTTAATGTGCACGGAAGTTGTGTTAATAGTTAAAGAGATGTTGTACCTAGATTACGAGTTGTGCTAATAGTTAAAGAGATGTTGTACCTAGATTACGAGTTGCAGACTCTGGAGAATAAATATTGCATTTTATAACAAGGACTTGTCTCAGTTTATAAACGCAATTTGGCGGTGAAGTGCAAGGCAATAACCTTAGACAACGAGACCTGACAGTTGCATATGAGAGAAACAATCATGTTAAGCCTGGTACCTATTGGAATTCAGGACGTGTTAGCGCATTTTCGTATTATGTATCAGTACTTATGTTAGATATCAGAATTATGTAGTTATCAGTAATTGTGTTTAGATTTTAGACATATTTTTATGAATTTTCTTGTGTAATGAATATACCTGACATTTTTTTATTTAAAAGTCATTTCTTTACATTAAAAAAAAATAATTATTTTCTATTTAATCCAACTTCAAGTCACCACAAATGATGACGTAAAACTCTCTAAACTTTTACACATATTCTAATGACGTCAACTAAAAAAAAACAACTAATTCTTTTGCACCCTTTCGCACCACTCTTCAATGCTTGAGGAATTATGCTTTTGACTTCCGGCAATGGCGGCCGTTCCCTGCGCTAGTGTTACCTCTCGATTCGAAATATTTTTTGGTAGTTTTAACGGGGTTTTTAAACGGATCGAGTAACTGAGTGTTGATGCACAAATGGCAGGTCAGGGCATACAAAAAACATATATACATCATAGGTCTAGGACTTATGGATGCTGTGATCAAGGGTGATGACAGACGGACGGACGGACGGACAAAACGGGGGCAATAGCGATTTCGACATCTCGAAAATGCGCTAAAAATATATAGAAATATATTTGGATTTATTTGATGTAATTTTCTTCAAGAGTGTACAGAAAACCATTATACCAACGCATCTTTTTCTTTTTTTCTTTTTATTTTACAGTCTCAACTATCGACATGCAAGCAAGTGAACAAAAAACAGAGCTTTAAATAAATATTTTATTTTCAAAAGAACAGTGCCTTCATTTTGTAACTCTTTTTTTTTTAGGGCAACCGAACGAATCCAACAAAAATCTCATTCGGGATATCAGTGCCTGGCATTTTTTTAAATAATAAGGTCCTGTGGACGAGAGTTTTAAGTTGCATACAAAAATAAAAATATTTAGGAGCTATTTTGGGCCCCCTAACATTTCATTTTTTTCTCTTTTCTTTGGTTTTAAAAAAATTAAGTCAGCAGACTGTGTTAGTGTTATTTTGAGAAAAAAAATAATATCATGTAAAATTATCTAGTTACCTCCCTTGTGTTGTTGTTCATCCCTTCTGTTTGAATTATAAACTTCACAGTTATTTCGTTTACTGCTATCGAAAACATATACAAGTTTTTGAAGAGGTACTTATTTTCTGGCACCACAAAATTATTTGGAAATGTTTTTGAAACTCATGAATTAAATATTATAAAACTATAATTTAAAACTAAAAATAATACGAAAAATTAAACACAAAGGAAATTTTCAAATGAAGAAAATGTAGAAATATATTTTTATTTCATCAGCGGGTGCGTAACAAACTATTAACCTCATAATTGTTATAAGAAGTGAAACAAAATATCTAATAATATTCCCATTATTTTACGTAGACCATACTTTTAGTAAAAAATTTTTAAAAAAATAAAAAAATAAAACACACACACACACACACACACACACACACACACACACACATATANTATATATATATATATAATTATTTAGTTATTACTTCTCCAGGCATGCCGGTCCTGCACCAGTCTGTCCAACTGTAACCAGCAATGTTCCTTTTATGTTTTGTTGTGCAAACTAAACAAAAGCGTGTGCAAAGTTGCACAACATCCATTTTCGGTTTATTTTTTTTTAAATTTAAAATGTACTGTGCCATAATTCTAATTTGCTGCTCGGCGTCGGTCAGATCCGTGCGCGGCCACGCAGCCGCGCAGCTCAAAGGGATCATTGGTCCCCAGCTGTGTCTACTCTATTTGATGTCTGCCTCCGTTTCCCTTCTCCAAATAATTCTGGATCGACCTCTTTCTCTCTTGCCCTGGGGTTCCAAGTGAGGGCTTATCTAAGAATAGTGTACTTAGTCTTTCTGAGGTTGTTGTCATTCCACGCACTGGCATACTATATCTTCCAATGGTCTAGTTTTGTGTGTCGCCAGAGGCCCACATTGGTGACTATTTTGGGTCATCGGATTCAGAGAACCTTTCGAAGACGTGCAATTTAAAATGTTTGTAGCAATTTTTAACGAGCTGCTTTTGTCCGGCATGTTTCTGATCCATATAGCAAGACAGTCTTCACTGTGGTATTGAATTTTCTGAACTTTGTCTGTAGAGTTAATTTGTTGCAGCTCCAGAATTACCATAGCCGTTTTGAACCTCATCATTGCGATTCACTTGACTTTCTTTTAATTTAATCACCTTGTGTAGCATACTACTTATAGGTCATACTGACACTTTCTACAGCAAAAATGCATAGCCTATTGATTAACACACTGATAAATTTAATTGCATATAGTAGTTAAAGGAAATGAGATAGAATGAATACATATCTTAAGACCCAATAATAAATCATTATTTTTTTTAATTAATTTATTCAGCGTCATACCTCAAATGTTTAATCTAAATGATTATACTTTTTTTTTTTAAATAAAAAGAACGCATCAAACTTTGTGTTTATGTTTTACTTCCATGGAGTAATTAATTTTATTTTTAATTTAGTGTAACTGTTTAAATTACTTCCTACACTCAAGAAACAGTAAAACATGTTTAAAAACAAGATGAGTGCACTACAAGACAGTTACCAGTTTATTCTTAACAATGACGCATTGAGACGGGGGAGAGGGAGAGGGGGGATATAACCCAACGTGTGTAGTTAAAACATGGAATATGGAGTCAGCACACTGTGTTTAGTGTTTACTGTGTGTAAAGTTATACTCTTGGTCTGTTTTTCGTGATTCGTTTAGGAAAGAAGCCATGATTTACATTATGTACATGACGTCAGCTGCTGGCTATATTATAGCATGTCACAGATCACGTGATTCATTGTACTCTATTTAAAAAAACAAAACTTAATTAGTATGTATTGTTATGATCAATTCCTTCCCATTAAAAGAAATTTAAAGTATAACAAAAGTATAAGGAGATGAAAACTTAATTGCTTTCAGTTGCTCTTTAAGTTCCATTTTGTTTAAAAGTAAATTAACTTGATTATCCCGTTTTTTTTTAACGTTGTATTTACAATCAAAATAGTACCCTTACCCAATATATATATATATATATATATATATATATATTAAAAAGTTGTCTCTTTGTTATGGGTTTTTTCTCACGAGAACAAACAAGAAGTGCTCTAGGTTTGAGTGCTGTGATTTAAATTAAATTTAAATTTTGTATCTTTTATATAAACGTATTCCCAGAAATGTGTGATTCCCGGAAAATGCTTATTGAAACTGCTTACTGGAAGCCTTTCAAAGCAAACGTCATATCTATTTTTAAATGAAATTCTTGGACGTTCATTGAACCGATACTTTTCTAAGAAAATTAGTATCTATGTTATTTATTAATATGTATACATGTCTATGTTTAGTAATATAAAAAATATCAAGGTCTAACTTAAATTTTAAATGCAGAAATTATTCTTTAAAAAACAAATGACAGTGGCGTTATTTTATAGAATGTAAAGACGATCATATAAGACTGCCGCCAATCAACTGATTGATTTAATGAGCTGTTTTATGAAACGTACCTGTAGTAACACTTATATTTGGCATTTAATGCCTTGCAAAGTATGGAATTCCCGATATTTAACAGGTGCTCTTCAACACATTATGTAATCTTGGAATCAATTTTGTTTTCTTAGCCCGTCTAGTTTTGTCGAACTAACTGAAATAAATGTTATGATGAATCGGGTTCAGGACGTTTCATACACATTCTTTGTGAAATGCAATGGTAATGGAGATACTAATAAATAAATATGCAATCATTCAAAACGAAACAGTGCAGGTTTATATTTATTTAAATTTTAAATTTTAAAGAATAAAATATATTTTACATTGCAAATATTTAAGAATAAAAATGTTTAAAGTTTATTATTTTAATTAAAGTATAAAGATCTAGGCTTAGTTCAATACCAAATGTTGTTTAACAAATGCTTTAAAAGTGTAGATACAAATAAACAATAGCCAAATTTTATGTATTTAAATATTATATTTAAAAAGAAAAATTACAGAAGTAATATATATTTATATATATATTAAAATGGTTACAATTTTACGATAAAAATATAGTAAAGATATAAATTAAAACAATAAATATAATTCAATTTTAATATAAATTTACAAATTGCAAGTACAACACATAGTTCTTGTTACTATTTTAAGCCTTGGCATTTTCTTAGAACAATTTTTAATAATTAATGTAAATAAATTAAACGTAAGTGTACATATTTGTTGAGTAATACGCAAAAAGAAAAGTATAAAATAAGAGTTAGCAAAAATATGTTTGTAAAATTCTAAATATTTAAGTGTCAAATTAAAATTATAATAAAAAACCGGATCATGTCGGTTGTCTTGAATCCAAAATAAATTTAGTTTAGCCTCAACAGGAGCACTGTTTAGTGTCCTGACAGCAGTGACCATCACTGGTCATAGAGGCCTTGGTTTTCTCACAGCACTGACCATCACTGGTCATACAGGCCTTGGTCTTCTCACAGCACTGACCATCACTGGTAGTGCAGGCCTTGGTCTTTTCACAGCACTGACCATCACTGGTAGTACAGGCCTTGGTCTTATTACAGCACTGACCATCACTGGTCATAAAAGCCTTGGTTCTCTCACAGCACTGACCATCCCTGGTCATACAGGCCTTGGTATTCTCACAGCATTGACCATCACTGGTCATACAGGCCTTGGATTTCTCACACAACTGACCATCACTGGTCATACAGTCCTTGGTTTTCTCACAGCACTGGGCATCACTTGTTACACATTTATCTCCTCCTTCAGCTTCGCTCAAATCTTCAGATTTACTGTCAGCTAGGGCATTGTGATCTCCCTGGAAGAAACATAAGAATTCTTGCAAAAATTTTATATATTAAATGACTTCATTTTTACTTTAAAATTTGGTAAAAATTCAAATATTTAATTAATATAGATCAGCTCTAATTTTATTTCTTTTAAATATGCACAGACATTTATTTACCAATAATTTCATCAGTATTCATGAAGTCTACTTGTATTATATTTTAAAGTTATCTGTATAGGTCTTAAAGTTAAATTTTTGGTCGGATATATAAACAATGAAACTTTATTTATAAAATCGTATATTTATCACATGCTAAGTATTACCTTTATCAAACCGCGGTAAGAATAGTAGCTCATCTGTGCGATGTTTTCTTTTCCAGTATCTTCTTCATACCATTTGCATTCAGAAAATGGAGGCCTGCAAATATATGATAATGGCTTTATTATTTTGATTATTTAAAGTTTCAAAAACAATAAAAGAAAACACACATGTCACTTAAGCTGCTTTTTCTTTAAGGGTTCGATCGAGTTGTGAACTTACATAAACATAGATTACTTTAAAATATAATCAATGGCGTAACTGGTGGTGAGGGTGGGGCAGGCCGCCATGGGTGACACCATCACCAAGGGTGACACCAAAATGTAAAATTCTATATGTTCCCTTTCCATGGCACTGGAAGACTAAGGGGGAGCTCTCAGTGGCGTCGCTAGGGGGGTGCGGAGGGGGCGGGCCGCCCCGGATGACACCATCAGGGGGGTGACACCAGACCATAAAATTCTATATATTCCCGTTATTTCCCACTGGAAAACACGGAGGAGTTCTATGGATTAAATCATGAGGGGTGACACCATGAGCTACCGCCCCGGGTGACACCAACCCTAGTGACGCCTCTGGGAGTTCTATGGGTTAAGTCATGAGGGGGTGACATCAATGAGCTACCGCCCCGGGTGACATCAACCCTAGTAGCACCTCTGAGTAAAATTTATTTTTTATAAATAATTTATCTTTGAGTATACAAACTGCCTTTTTTTTTTTGCTAACATCTATCAATATTATAAGTTATCAAACAAATTGAGTGACGCACAAAGTCCTTTTCTTTAACATTGACATACTGTTAAGTGTTAACACACCGAATATTCTATTATACTCACAAGTAGACATGAAGTGACACGGCCAACAGGGAGTCATCATTGTTAGTGACACGATGCAATCCTTTTTCATCTAGACAATAAAACATGACATAAAATTAATATAAAATAATTTAGTTTTTAAAAAATGAGACATTTTAAATACTAATTTCTATGTTCTCATGTTTTTCGGAATTCCAAAAGTTTCTCATTAGAACTAATTTTACACAAATCAATAAAGTTATATAATTTGTTTATTTTCAAGCTATAATTTTTAATTTTATATAATAATTTCATTTTTTGGAAATTTCATATTATATATNAAGGAATAGCGGACGTATTATTATTTATATATACACACATACATATATACATATATGCAATATAAATTGATTTTCAAATTAATTCTTAACTAAAAACAATATAGCAAATTAAAATCCTTAATATGAATAGAATATTTGAAAGTGTTTATTTGCCTGTCATGTGGTTGACTTTGTTCAAAGTGTAAACTTTGTCCTGTTTGAGTTTTAAAGGACAACCATTCTTTTCAGGCTGATAAAACTGCTGTTCCCGAAATTCACCTTGCAAAACCTGTGGGTTTCAAACGAATTTTTAAACATAGATTGAATTTTAAAAAAATGTTTTATATACTAAATGCACACATATTTATTAAACTTACCTTAAGGAAGCAATTTGACCCCTGGTGAGCATGAATCTTGCTTCCTTGTTTTGGTTGCCAGCAAAGAATGAGGACGTTGAACTTGCCAGGTTTCTCGTACACATGGTTACGAGTGTAGCTGATTTAAAATTAAAAGGAAAATGTTTTATTTTAATGAGCTTCAATTTGTCTACGTTAAACCAGGTTACAATACCAGAAATTATTTTGTTTGAATTGATCATTGAATATATAGAAATGCATTTATTTTCCCAGTTATTACTTTAAAAAATAAATGCATTTTCAAATTCTACATCTTATCTGACTCTTAAGTTATTCTCCAAAACATGTAAGTGGCTAGGTAATTTCTTCCTTAACCATATGAACGTGCTTTCGTTTCCTGAAAAAGGGTATTTTAGTTATTTACAAATATAAAAGGATGGAGATTAGTGAATTTTCAACAAACTTATAAATGCATATGCATGTAGCGGAAAAGCTTTCTGCACCTCTCACAAAACTGTGAAACAACAACAACAACAAAATAATAAAACTATTTGTTTAATAACTATTGATTTCCTGCCCCATAAGTTTTATATTTCAACTTATAACCTTTTATAAAGAGAAACAGATCTGGTTACAATTCATTCATTAATTTGATTCAGCTATTTTTAGTATTACTTTCAAAAATAAATAACTTTAATACCACTGAATTTAGAAATATTTAATAACTAACCCGTAAAATAGTCTGTTATTGAAAAAATTCAGTTGAATACTATATTTAGTTGACTAAACCATACAATGCTTGCTATTCTTGTAAATTGCACCCACAATTTTGTGTTACATTGCGTCTAAAGAAACAAAAATTATATTGACATTTTCATAGACAAAATTACTATATGGAGTCCTCAGGTTACTTTCTGTTTCGAGGGGACGAACGCCTGCCATAAAAATATTTGTATTAAATAGAGCGCGTCTATCCGTTCAGTCTTTTTCTTTATATTTTTTTTAAAACTTCAAGTGGTATGTAATTGTTTTCTATTTTTGTATAATTTTTAAATGTAATTAATGCTTTCATTTTATATTATTTTTTTCGGGCGCGCCCCTAATAAAAATACGATTTGTTTGTTGTTGTTGTAGGGCGAGGACCACGCTCATTCTCAGTGCATACGTCATTTTGGTTATTTTCATCATCTCTCTCTCTGGTGTTCTTTTTTTAAAAAAAAAATTTTCATATTACAGGCAATTTTTTACTCAGTTTTGAATAAGTTCGTGTAATTAACTGTTATAGTTGTTATTGCACTGTAAGATTGGTATTAAAGAGGTTTTTTTTAAAAATGTTCCGACTTACACTTAAATTCCGGTTAAAATGATTTAAAAAATAACGCATCAACGTCGAAACCGGAAAATCCCCTTTATATTGAGGTTATTAACTTTTGTATGGATTAGCCTCATCGGCACGCAAAAAGCCCCTGTATGCACATCCAAAAACCATACGATTTTTAAAGTTAAATATTTATTTTAAAAGAATTTATAGTAGTTCAACATCACTGCGTGCGCAAAGACATAAGAAATTATATTATAAATGTCACGACGATACAAAAGTTTTTTTTTAGATAACTTTAGATTTTCTCTATGTAGACTATAAGTTCAAATTTTTTTTTAAAATTTTAAAATCTAATTCATATGAAGAGGGCTGAAAACATAAATTCGTGATTTGTTTTTAAAAATGGACGAAATAATAATGTGGACCATACACAACTAGTCACGTGGTAGATTATCGATCAAAATACTGAACACAAAAAAAACAACAAGTATTTTTAAAATCGTTTATTATGGTCATTATTTTTTTTTTTAATTAGCGTCCTTATCTTTAAATGTTGCATCATTGATGTTTACCCTTTTAAAGTGAAGTTTAATTACAAAAGCTGCATTTTTACCAACAGGTATCTTCTTCAACATTTTGTTCGCAGTTCTTACTTTTCTTCCTCTTTATTATGTGATTACGAATATTCAAAAGCGCACTTTCCTTATTTACTCGTCATTATTTGAATCTTAATGGAAATATTAGTTTTTAGCAATTAAAAGGAATAGCGGACGTATTATTATTAATAGACATGGTCAGAATACTTTTACCATGTTTCATTTACTACAGTCTAATTTAGAAAATAACCAAACAAAAACATTTTTTTTTTGAGTCGATAGAGTCCGTGTGTTTCAAACAATAATATGAGTTTAGTCAGAATTAATCTTTGTAAAACATGTACAAATATTTTGACTCAGTGAAACATTACGCAAAAGTCTAGTAGAAATTAAATTAATATTCCAAATCTTTAACTCACGCATCTCCTGGTTTGGTCTTAGCAAACTTTTCCCAGTCAGCTTTGTTACTGTTATAGGACTCTATCAGATAGCAAATGTTCTCCAGGTCTGGACGTCCATCCCAGTCCAAGTCTTCAAGTGACCTTATGAGTTCATCAAGGCTCTTTGGTACAGGTGGTCTACTTGACCTTAACATTAAAACACAAATAACTTTGGCTAGATTATACATTATTATTATCCATTAATGATTTTGTATAAATATTCTTTTTAAAATGAAACATTATACTTTAAAAAATTGTAAGCAATCACTATTTTTAAATATCTTTCTATGGCATTTAACTTTGTTACTAAATTAGCTTTAAAAAATGAACTTACATTTTGCTTTAAAACGAAGTCAGTGTCTTAACTAGTAAAATATTATTGAAAATAAATTCAATATCAATGTTTAAATATAAGTTGTTTTTTTAAAAATGAAATAAGCTAAATTTTTATAAACCGCTTCTAGGATCGAAGTGACTTGACTTCTTAACATTTGATGATTTGGAGGAGTATATATACACAAATAATTTTAATGTTTGACATATTTTTCAAGAAATTCAAAAGAAATCCTTAAAATATAAATTATTTGCTGATGATTACCTCATGAAATCAAAACCATTTCTGATTCTATACACACAACAAAAGATTGTCTATATTTAGTCATTACTCAAGTCTTTAGGGTTAGGGTTAATTGTATTTTTTTTCAATGCTGACGTATTATAACTCTATCCCCTCTGAAATTTAAAGTCTTATTCCAAAATGATAACATTTATGAGCTAATTTTAAATATTATCTATTTAATATGTGATGTCATGTTCCTGTAAAACTGACCCAATTTTACGCTGCCTCTAAAATTCTATTACCTCCCATGCGCTAGTATTAGAAATGATATTGGACAAAATGTAAGCTCTATTACTATTAAAAGTGCTGATCAATATTTTCCTTAAAAATCATAGTCGTAATTTCTTCATTGTAACTTTATTTTACAAAGCTACTTAAAAGTTTTATCAAATATAAGTTTAAAAGATGTCTATCTCATTCCAATTAAAAAATTAAGAAATGTCAATGTTTGTAAGAATATTTTGGTTTTAAGTAAAATGTATTTATAAAACTTATAAACACACAACACTTACGGTTGAAAAAAGAATCAGAGAATGAAACATTAAAAAAGACAAAAAGGTTGGTAAATTAAGACTTAGTTATGCAAATTAGGTAAGGTCAGACAATTGTTTGTAAATTTGAAGGTTTAGTCTTCCGAAAATTTTATTCATAAAATGAATCTTGGGGACAAACATTGTGATTTCGCAATGTGTGATTTATTTTGACAGCCTGATCACAACTACTAATAAAGGATTGAAACGAACTTATTTTGATAAATAAAATTTTCATATTTGCCAAATTTAACTATATTTTAACATATCATGTTTAAAAAAAGGTATTAAAAAGGAATTATACATTTTATTATTTTTTTAAAGAGCTGTAAAGAAAATGTAATCAGCCGCTGAGTTAAGATTTCTGATGTTATTTATTACGTAGACGCTATTTAAATTTTTACAGAATTGACTAGTTCATGTTGGTTTTCGAGAAAACACTGGATACTAAAGTTACTCAGTATATCCTGCGTTCAGCTCCTGAAATAAATTGGCATGTTCAGATTGATTAAACGAGATAGAACCAGGTGGAACTTGTTTAGTTTCATAATTAAAGCGAACCAAAAATAATTGTCTACTTGATATTGAATGAGGGAATTAATAAATTTCTATTTATTTTTAAAGATGATATGATCTGATTATGTCATTTCTTTGAAAATAAATATCTACCAAGTTTTAGAAAAAAAAATATTATGCATTATACAGTGCATTTTTAAAACGTGACCGTTGACGAGATTACGTCAGGGCTTTAAGACTCTTGGCACGTGTGGACAGGTAGTTGACCAAGAGAACTTTAAAACGGGGGCTAATTTTAATTCATACATTGATTCTATACCATGATGTCGTAGGCGCTGCATGGGATTTCTCATTAACTTGAATTTTAAAAAAAAAACAAATACCACAGACACTGCTGTAGGACAAATTTAAGAATAACTACAGTAGAACCAGATACAGGAACACGATACGGATCGTAACTTCTAGATTCCACCTTGATAGAGGTAACTGGTTGCCCATTTAATTGATCTAAATAAGTAGTCTGGGAAATTTCTCTTAGGCAGAGGTTTAATAAAAACTAGTTCAGCGAATTAGTCGCACAGTTGGAAATCCACTAGCGGTTCCTGTAAAAGCCCAAGGCTAGGAGAGCTATTTCAAATGATGTCTATTCCTGGAGTCTCAAATAAATAAAATTGCCTCGTGCTGATGAAGGATTTTTCAATTTCAAGTTAATTCATTGCAGCACCATTACAACGGAATTAAAGTAAATGACGGAGGCTGTCAAACAACAACAACAAAAAAAGTGTTCACATCATAACAGTATCGTGGAATGGAGGTGGGAAGAAAGTGGGTCTTTCTATTTTGTTCTTGGTGTCAAGGTATGAGAATCACTGTCAATGAATGGTTCTGAGTTGTTGACGAGTTGGCAATGAGTTTTGTGAGTTGTTGTGAGTTGTTGTGAGATTGTTTTGAACGGTGGTCCGAGACTGACTTGTGGAAGGTCAGACAATGAACTGAGAGTGCGCGCAAGGGCTATATATAGTGTGGGGCTGTGTAGTGTGTGGAGAGAGGAAAGAGAGACGAGCGTGAGACGTGAGGAAAGAACATACGAGAGACTTGTAACGTCTGTGTGTAGACGGATGTAAAGACTGTGTTCCTGTAAGCCTGTATTCTGTGATGTCTCGGTGGCTTTAGGAAGGATTTTACGTGCATTTATAGTTCAATAAAGAACATCCCCTATTCGACAAGAGTCTGTCTTATTTGTTAAGATAGTTCCAGAACCCAGTACGCAACAGTGGGGGCCCGTCAGTGGACCTCTGGAAACTCTTGTCGGACAACGAAGCGCCGGCCACAGTCATCAGGTCCGATGTGTGGTCCGTAAAGTCTACGAGAGAGGCAACCGCCTTGTTGCTGGCCTGTGTGTTGTCTGGGACTGCCCTGTCCTTGAAGGAGACATCTGCCTCCTAGTTGCTGTCCTGTGTGTGTCGGAGACGTCCTGTCCTGGAGGGAGACGCCTGCCTCCGCGTGATGGCCTGTGTGTTGTCGGGGACTGCCTGTCCTTGAAGGAGACATCCGCCTCCTTGTTGCTGAACCGTGTGTGTCAGGGACTGCTCTGTCCTTGAGGAAGACATATGTCTTCTTGTTGCTGGCCTGTGTGATGTCTACGACCGTCCCGTCATTGAGAGAGACATCCCCTCCTTGTTGCTGCCAGCGTGTCGATGACCGTCCCGACATTGAGAGAGACATCCCCTCCTTGTTGCTGGCCTGTGTGTCGTCTATGACCGTCCCGTCATCGAGAGAGACATCCCCTTCGGGTTGCTGCCCAGTGTCAACGGTGTCGTCAGTGGACAATAACAATTTAGTGTATTCCATGAACTATGTGTAGTGCTTGTTTTTCTTTTTGTGAAAGTGTGTTTTCTGGTTCTGGCAAGCAAGGCAAGTACCATTAATTATTTTTTTTATGATTGTTAAAAGTGTGGGTAAATTGATGTTAGATATTTGAGTTTTTTGTTGTTTTTTTTTGTTTCCTCCAACCCCGGGGTCAATAGTAAGAAGTAGAAATGGAAACTAGAGGGAAAAAAGGGAAGAGATGAAGAGAATAATGGATGAGTTTAGAGAGATGGGGGTACAGTTAGAGGGAGAAGAGCTAAAAACGTATGTATTAGAGCAGTGGAAATTAAGGGAACAGAGAGAGTATGAAGAAAAACAGAGAGAGTATGAAGAAAAAAATTAAGGGAACAGAGGGAATGCGAAGAAAAACAGAGAGAGTATGAAGAGAAAAAATTAAGGGAACAGAGAGAGTATGAAGAGAAAAAATTAAGGGAACAGAGGGAACATGAATTAAAATTGGCAGAAATCAAGGCGAGGGTAACGGAACAGGACAGGACAGGTCAGTCGAGAGACAATCGACAAATATTGAAACAATTTCAAAAATATGATGGGTCCCAAGACCTGGACGAGTACATAACAACATTTGAACATGTAGTGACACAGGCAAAAGTGCCAAAAAGTGAATGGAGTATAGAACTCCAAGTAAGGCTCACCGGGGAATTACAAACTTTTTTAATGACAGAAGACGTTAGGACAAAATTACAAGACTATGAGACAGTCAAACGACTACTATTACACCATGCAGGGTACAATGGGGAAAAATATAGGGAAGACTGGAACAAGTTAGTCCCTGAGAACGACAATTTTAGAGCCTTTCATTCAAAATTAGTCAGAACTTTAGACAATTGGGTGGCAAGTGCAACGACAGAGAGAACTTTTGAGGGGCTGAGGGATTTGTTTTGTAGGAATAAACTATTATTAAATTTGAAGGGAGAGGCCGTCAAATGCATATTAATAAATAATGCCCCCACATGCGAAGAGGTACTGACGCAAATAGACCACATTAAATCGTCAGGGGAAAATCACCTAACCAGAAAAGATAGTACACTGCCACTGGTAGGGGGTGTGTCGGAGCTTAAGGGAGAATATAGAGCAAAGGCTAGGAGTCGTTCCACAGAGGGCCGAGTAATGGGGCCGTGCTTTAAATGTGGTAAGAGGGGGCACTTAATGGCCAATTGTCTGCTGAAAAATGAGAATCGCTATCCAGAATTTAGGCAGAAAAGGGGATATGGAAGCAATTATCAAAGGAATAATTACAGCCAAGAATGGTGACTAAACCGAGAAGAGGGGCA
>MUZC01002339.1:64885-84800 GCA_002072015.1 Radix auricularia | reverse complement strand
ATTTGTCAAAAAGCACGTACACCCGGGAGCATAAAACCCATAGAATTAGGTCAAATGGAAGTGATTGGGACACCTTTCCAGAAAGTGGCAGTTGACATTATAGGGCCATTACAACTAAGTGACAATAAGAATAGATATATTCTTACATTGGTAGATATGGCTACGCGTTGGCCTGAGGCTATTCCGTTAAAAAATATAACAACGCAAGATGTGTATGAGGCTCTATTAACAATATTTTCTAGAATGGGATTCCCTGAAGAAATCCTATCGGATAATGGGCCCCAATTCTCATCCGATATGTACAAACAAGTGTGTGAGCTGTTGAATATAAAATCCAGTCACTCGTCCGTTTACCACCCGCAATCGAACGGGATGGTGGAGAGACTAAATGGCACCCTGAAAAGCATGTTAAGAAAGGTGGCATGTGAGGAACCCAACAATTGGGATAGATTTTTACCGGCAATTCTTTTTGCTTATCGAGAAGTGTCAAACGAAACAACAACAATGTCCCCATATGAACTTTTGTTCGGTAGAAAGGGTAGAGGACCCATGTCAATTTTAAAAAACATACTCACAAATGAAAATAAGACACAGAATGATAAAACCATGTATGACTATATAATTTACCTTAAAAATAGAATAAAGTCAGGCATAATGAAAATACAAACAATCGCAAAAGAAAGGACGAATGCATATAAAAAATATTATGACCAAAAGACGATAGTTAAAGATATCCAAGTGGGTGACAAAGTTCTGGTGTTGAAACCGAAAAAAGGAAATAAACTCGCTCTGTATTCAGAAGGTCCATTCACCGTCACGAAAAAATTATCGAAATTTAATGTAGAAATTCAGAAGGGACGTCATCGTAAAGTATATCACCTTAATAGAATTTCAAAGTTTGTAGAAACTAACCGTGATAACACAGAGTCGGAAATACCGTTAACAAACAAAAGTAAACATAACATGAATTGTGCGAGCGCCGCAGTGATAACCGAAGAAGAAACAAAACCTATAAATAGGGAGGACGTGGAGAACATACCGGTGATTAATATTAAAGATAATTCAGGCATCAATATTAGTAACGAACTTACCGAAATGCAGAAAAAACAAATTGACGAGTTGATGCAACAATATAAAGAAATTATTTCAGATATTCCCGGGAAAGCATCGGCGGGTATGCATAAAATAGAGTTGTTAGATCCTAAACCTATTACCGTAAGGCCGTATCCAATACCTGTCCATATGGTACAAAACCTAAAAGAGGAAATAGAGATGATGTTGGGACTGGGAATAATAGAAGAATCACGGTCACCGTATTGCTCCCCTTTAGTACTAATTAAAAAGAAAGATGGGTCGATTCGGACTTGCGTGGATTATCGGAAGTTGAACGCAATAACAAAAAAAGTAGCAGAGGTAATACCAAATCAAGATAAACTCCTGGAACACATGAATAAAGCCAAATATTTTACGAAATTAGACTTGACAAAGGGGTACTGGCAAATACCCCTTGAAGAAGAAAGCAAGGAATANGGGTTAGCGACCGCTCCAGCGACGTTTAATAGGATAGTCAGTAAGTTATTCCAAGGAATAAAACAGGTAGCTACTTATTTTGACGATATCTGTATATACACAGACGATTGGGAGAAACATATAATAATTATTAGAGAGGTTTTAGAAATCCTTAAAAAGTCTGGGTTTACAATCAAACCATCTAAGATGGAGATAGGGAAGGAATCTATCGAATTTCTGGGACATAGAATCGGGACAGGTCTCTTAAAACCGGACCTGATCAATATAAATAAAGTGTTGAAAATAGAACGTCCCAAAAATAAGAGACAAGTAAGAGGACTAGTTGGCCTTGTCTCTTACTATAATAAATTTATACCGAATTTTTCAACTTTAACAGCACCGTTGACAGACCTAACAAAGAAAGGTAGACCGAATAATATATGTTGGACGGACGAATGTCAACAAGCATTGGAGACAATCCAAAACCATTTGACAAATAACCCTATTTTGATTCTTCCCAACATTGAGGATAAGTTCATAGTGCGCACGGATGCGTCGATGACGGGATTAGGGGCGTGTTTGATGCAAAAGAGAGACAACATACTCCATCCAGTTAAATATATCAGTCGTAAATTAATGGATAGGGAGACGAGATATTCAACAATTGAGAGGGAATGCTTGGCCATAGTATGGGGAATTCAGAAATTATCATACTATCTAATGGGTGCAAAATTCACGCTCCAGTGTGATCACCAAGCGTTAAAATACCTAAACACGACTAAATTTGAAAATTCACGGGTTGCGAGATGGGCCCTGATTTTACAAGAGTACAATTTTGACATTGACTACATTAAAGGGGAAGAAAACATTGCAGACTTTCTATCTCGACAGTGAGGAAAGTAGGCAGTGAGTTATGATCAGTGAATAGGCAAAATTCGGTCGAGTTACGGCGACCAAGAGATACAGGCAGACAAAGGACATGGTTATGACCTCCAAAGTCAGTGCAGGTTAAACACGGGTTTCATTTGACTTGGACAGCGAGACTGAGTCAATAGACCTTGACTGGGGAAAGGACAGGGTTACGTCTCAGTCGGGTTATGAAGAGCGAAAGAGAGAACGGTTGTGTGGGTCCTTGAGACCTCAGGATATATTAATAATGTTGATAGTTCCATGAGATTATGAGGTGTAAAATATTGTTATGAATATGTATTCTTTTGCTGATCATTATGAGGATATGATGATGGTTATGTTTATAATATGGGTATGGATAGATAAGTGTATCTCCATATGCCGTATGTATTGATAAGTGCACATGATTGCGATATAAGTGATTGTAATGGGTTAAATACAATCATGCTGAAAGATTACAGTTGGATAAGTGGTTATCCCTGTAAGATTACCTCATGCTGGAGGCAATCCTGGAGTAAATATCGTAAGAATTTATATGAGGAACCAGTAGAGTCAGTTAAGCAACCTGTGTAACCTGTTAATATACTAAACTTGAATATTCACATTGTATATATGTTATGATTTTGATTAGCTACATAATGAAAATGTGAGTTATGCCAATGAGGAGCATGAACTAGGATTTAGCCAAACCTGTATGGCAGGGGAGTTAAGCTGTACTGAGATATAAATTACCACGTCCTGTACAACAGGAGTGCTGGGCAGTTTTTGGTAATACAATTAACCAAGTTCCTGGCGACAGGAATGGCGGGCTGTATTTATATCCCAATAGGACTGTGGCTATTGTGAGATAAGACATCCAAATAGCACAGGTCCCGGTAAAGAAGTTATTAGAGCAGGGGTTGCTCGTTAGATATCCCAATAGGACTGTGGCTATAGTGGGATAAGAGATCCCAATAGCACAGGTCCCGGTAAAGAAATTATTAGAGCAGTGATTGCTCGGTAAAAGGGTCCCAGGAGGTGGACAAGTACTATCATTTGTTGTTTTGTCTGATTGGTAATATTGTAAATTGTAATAATATGTTGTTCTTGGGGTTCTTTTTCGCCTCCTGAGATCTTGTATATATATTTTTCCTGAGAGCTTGTATAGCTATAATTGGTTGAGATCGGGCATATATAGATAAGTATATTGTATATGTTATTATTATAAAAGTTGATTATAAATACGTATATTGAGGTAAGACCTCGCATGTGTAAATTTTGTTTGTTATTGCGGCTAAAATGACTTCTTTTTTGAGACTATGTAACAATGTAATTCGATTAGAGGACTGCTTCCGTTGCTAAAGCGGCAGTAGTATGTTTTTCATGATGTAATAGATCACTGTATTATTAATATGATGTAGGTATATTAGTCATATGATGTTGTTCATGTACTAAGGCCAAATTATTTTCATGATGTGTATGAATGTTAGTGATTCCATACCATGACTTTTGTTTTTTTGTTTGTGAGATTCTACTAGCAAGTAGAATCTAACGGAAGAGGGGGGATATGTCAAGGTATGAGAATCACTGTCAATGAATGGTTCTGAGTTGTTGACGAGTTGGCAATGAGTTTTGTGAGTTGTTGTGAGTTGTTGTGAGATTGTTTTGAACGGTGGTCCGAGACTGACTTGTGGAAGGTCAGACAATGAACTGAGAGTGCGCGCAAGGGCTATATATAGTGTGGGGCTGTTTAGTGTGTGGATAGAGGAAAGAGAGACGAGCGTGAGACGTGAGGAAAGAACATACGAGAGACTTGTAACGTCTGTGTGTAGACGGATGTAAAGACTGTGTTCCTGTAAGCCTGTATTCTGTGATGTCTCGGTGGCTTTAGGAAGGATTTTACGTGCATTTATAGTTCAATAAAGAACATCCCCTATTCGACAAGAGTCTGTCTTATTTGTTAAGATAGTTCCAGAACCCAGTACGCAACACTTGGTTTTCTAAACTTTAAGAGACATCATTAAAAGAAGTTACCTGGGATGTTTCTTTGTTAACGATAGTTAGTAAATAAATAAATACCTATGTATATATTTTTTTAGCACTGCAGTATATTTATTATTTTTTTATTTATCATTCAAACATTAATTTTTCTTATTTAATTAATTTTTTTTCACCCCTCAGCAGACAAAGACAGCAGCGTTGTATTGATGCTAAACAGTTTCATTTATGTGCCTTTCAAATACCAAATACAAACTATAATATGTTTGTTTGTTATTTTTTAACACCCATGTTATTTTGAAAAAGGTACGATTGTCCATTTCCTTTTCATTTTCCTACAAAAATAAGCACTTCGGATTTTACAATCAATAGCTATTCCATGTATTTGTTTCGACTGCTGTTACCTGGAAATTATCAACATTTCAACTTTCAAACATTTATTAAAAACAGTTATTAGTAACGTTAACTAATTTTTATTAAAGTTGTTTTAACTACTTAGTCTTTTAAATAGCCCGACAAACTATATAATTCAAAGAAAAGAAATGTAAATTATTTGGTTAAAAACAATAAATAAAAGAACAATTATAATAATAATGTGAAATCAATTTAATAAAAATGTGTTCTTTCTCAAAAATTGAAGCAATAAATCTTCTTTAATAAAATTATACTGATGTTTTTTAAATAAAGAAATGTATATCCTATTTATCTACTTTCAAAATAAATTCTAGCACCTACAGGCATGACAGACTTCCGTGATTTAAAGCAAAAATTGAGGGGCCTTGACTGGAGGGATAAAGATGTAATGAGAAAAGCTCGCCAAGCTTTAAGAGATGAAAATTGTGACGTGGTTGATTTGGGAAACTACACATTATCGGAAGGCGACACGTAAATATTAATGTCACAAATAAACTTAGTATAAGGTATGTTTAGGGAAGGGAAGCAGATCGTGTCATTCCCGTGCTCAAGACGTTTTCCCGTCTTTAGGATGATAATTTTAAAACTTAAATGTTTAGATGTAATATATTAAATCATTAACTATTAATTGATACTTTTATAAAAAATATCAGCATTTATTGTAAGTGTCCCCTATTGGAAGCATGCTATTGGGCACATAATTCCACAAGAATTAATTTTGCCAAGTTCAAAATGTTACACGTAAATTAGACCCCCCCCCCCCACTGAAAAAAAACCCACAGCACTCAGCTATCTAATAATAGTAATACATAAAAAATATTATCTAGCAGAAAACGCACTAGGTTGTATTTAAAGGGCGTTGTAATAGAGTCCGTCTTTCGTGATAAGAGTATTTAAAATTATAATTCTAAACATCTTTCCAAATTGATTATAGGTTTATTAAAACTGTTTTTCTTATCAGTTACAGCCGTTATGAGATATGTACAGAGCCTCATAAGTTTAGTCTTATTTTGATTGTATGGGGACCAAAAAGTTGTAATATGATTCATGATCACCACGGCGCAAAATACGTGTTAAAAGTGAGTCAATTGGTTCGTTTTAATGTAGTGTTTTTTTACTTTTTTTTAAACCACAACGTTTGACATTTTTTCAAACTACTTTTAGTTTATTTTAGCATCACGAAATTTGAATTAAGAATTAATTTCACTATTATTTTTATTTTTTAATAATAAAAAATACATTTTTGAAATAATTTTTATTATTGTCAGAACAAACAAGCTGATTATTAAACTTAAGATAAAAAAAATTCCTAAGCTATCTTACACTTTTTTAAGAGAGCTGAGGAATGCTCGCATATATTTATGGCTCTAATATCGTTTCCGGAATAACATACCAGTACATTATATATTAGACGGATTGAGAAATTATTTGTAAAAACAATAAAAGAAATTCGCTTTTTGAATAGGTGCTTACAAATAGTCTAACATAATTATTGTTATACACACTGACATTTTTAAAAATAATGTGGATTTTTCTCTTAAAACTTAAAACTTATATATTCGGTATACTTATTATTAATGACTTGAATTTTAAAAATAATTAATTTACATACATTTTTATTTTCACTAACATTTGTCTTATTCTTCATCGTTTTAAAATTGTAACTATAAAAATAATTATTAGAAAAACTTTAAAAGAGACGTTATAATTATTATTTATATTATAAAATTTAAAACAAATTACACAAACTATTTGTGTAAGAAAACAATAAATTGAAGCTTTATTTATTAATAATACAAAAAATTAAATTGAAAGAAAACAAAATATCAACATCCATCTTTTACAAGCCTACAGAAAGCCATAGTTTCCTTCTGTATACATCATCCCATCCTCAATCTTGTAGGAACTCTATCCCATTTTCACAACTATTAAGACTTAAAAGACTCTGCAATGATGAGGCAGACTTCTTGGAAAGAAGTGATGAGATGCTGGACTTTTTTTAGAAGGAGGTCATACCCGGAAACAATTTTAACATCAGCTGTCAATAGAATTAAAGGCATGACCAGACAGGACAAATTTACATCACCTGTTCACGATCAATGTGATCGATCCTAATTTATTTTAACTTTCCATCCCCATAATTTAAGACCTGCCAGATGATTCTCAAAAACCGACCAATCATTATAGCTGACCCTCTAATTCAGCAGGTCTTCAAAACACCTCTTCTTTTTGCTTTCCGGAGAGATAAAAGCCTCAGAGACATACTTGTAAGAAGTCACCTTCCCACAATGAAAGCACATATTGGAACAAGAGGTTGCAACCGTAACCGTTGCAATATTTGTCCATATGTGGTTGAAATTAACAAAATTTCTTTCCCTCTTGAGCAATTCGTAATAAAAGATGGATTCCATTGCACCAGTCGCAACGTGATTTATGCAATTCTTTGCAAGACATGTAATAAAATGTATGGTGGTGAGACAGGTCATCGTCTTGGAGATCGGTTTAGAGAACATATGTACAATATAAATAAACAGGCTCAGTGTCCTGTGTCTAAACATTTTAACAGTGTTGACCATGACGGCATTTTGGATATTGCAGTTACTGGTATTCTATATGCAACCAATACCCATGATGTAGAGTCCACATGGAAAATAGACTCATAAAGCGATTTGGTACGTTGGCTCCTTATGGAATTAACCAAATCCACAATTTTACCTGACTGCAAAATCGTTTTCCCGTTGTGGTTTTCACTGTAACGTTAGATATTTCAACTTCCTCCCTTTTCTTATATTCTAAGTCTATGTCCTTGTTTATTTTTGTTTTTCATTTTCTTTTCATTTTTAAAAAAAAAATCACATGGACTCTAATATGTTTTAATTTTAAGAAATATGTAGTAAATGTTTTTGTACCGATAAAGGCATGAGCCGAAACGTTTAATATTTTTTGTATTAGTTAATAAATAAAGCTTCTATTTATTGTTTTCTTACACAAATAGTTTGTGTAATTTGTTTTTTTATTAAAAAGCTTTATTCAGCCCCATTCTGTATGTTATAAAATTTAACCGGCAATTGTTAATCCAAAATATTTGCAATTTTGTTTGCTTTATTTATAATTAGGTGTTAAAGGGTTCGCTTAAAGACGAACACTATACATTTGATGGAAATAGACCTAAGGGAGAAAGGCTCAACAAGATAAGTGATGAGACACTGGGACTACATAGCGTCAGTGAGAATATTGGTAGATAAATAAGATTATACATTTTTACAAGGAATAATAATTTTTGTTTTCTGTATTAATAAATCTGTTTAAACAGCATTTCACGTTAATGTGATCCTCATAAATCTATTTTTTTAAAAACAAACAACAACAATAACAACAACAAATTTAAAATGTGAAACTTACAAGAAAATTATTTTTATATTTAAGACTTCAAAGGTTATCATAGTGTTGTCAACACTAGCACAACTGAAGAAGCTGTTTCGCTACATATTTATAGGTTGGCACTTTTTTCTTAGAAGTGATATAGCTCTATTTTAAAAACAAAATTATATTGTACAACTATTCTTATTTTCAATAATTCTATACTAAAACAATTTGAAACATTGTAAAAGTTAATTCAATAAATGTGTACATTTCTTAGTTTGTAATCATTGTGTAACCACACATGTCCAAATAACGTGTGATTTACACGGCACTTTTAGCTAAAAACTTGTAATATAGTAACAAAATATGTAAGAGATTGGTTGTACTATTATGCAATTTTATTGTACACAATCATGAGGTGTGTGTGTGTGTGTGTGTGAAAGAAAGATAAAGAGAGCCAGATAGTATCTATATGAATATCCTTTGCATCAGCGACCTTTCGTCAGCTACTCTTTTCAGCAGACACTATTGTTATTCTTTCTATTTCTAAGACATCCTGAACATTTTTTGTTTAAAGTCTTCAAGACAGCACTATAAAACCTTTTTTTTCAAACTTAATTATCCAAAATTATCTGACTGAACAACGCTGCTTACTTGTGCCATCGGTCATTTAAGTTTGTTTATTTAGGATATAAATGTTTTAATAGAATGAATGAATAAATACAAGAGTAACTTTTATTTGTGATGAGCTGGGAGTCCAGATGCTTGCTGGTTACTACGACATAAAAATTCTCAAATTATTATTAGTATTATTAATAAATTGTTTTTAATAATTAAAAAAAATATTAATTTTACCATATTAGTTTTCACATGATTTCCTTCAATTCATATTTTATTTAATTTTTTATCAGTAATGAAAGTTCTTTATGAAAATTTAGTCTGTTTATGGAGTTGTTTTGGTAAAACCTCTTAAATACGTTACAGCCCACCTCTAACAACATGCACAGTCATAGATAGTGAGACAGAAGAACCACAAGTTAAAAGAATCATCTCGTTAGCTAACAAAGTACGATATCATTTTAACTGTATGAATGTTTTCAGATAAGTATTTTCCTAAATACTTGCTATCCTTGACAAGGTAAATTTAAGTATATTATTTTAATTCACGTTTTTTTTTAAAAAAATAAGGTTTATACGAAGTATAAATCTTAAAAGTTATTACTGTTTAATTATCATTTAAATAAAGATTTTTTTCCTAATAACAGAATTATGAGCAACATGCAAACCCCTTGGCCAAGTGAATGGTTCTGATAAATCAACATGTTGAATTTCTCCACGAATTACTTTCAGTATTTTTTGTTGACAGAACAGCTATCTCTGAGAAAACCTATATAGCCAATGATGCATACCGTTTTGAATAAAAATACAAACTTTTTAATTATTGTCAATTAAACCATTCATGAAAATATATTTGGATTTTACCTTCTACCCACCACCACCCACCCAAAAAAATGTTTGTTTTTTTTTAAAATATAATATTGTTTTATTCTTAACAATTTTAACATATTTTACGAAGTTAATTTGGAATATTTAATTATGATTTTATATTTTTTAATTTCATAAATGTTTCTAGATTAGTTTTTTTTTTTTTTTTTTTTTTTTTTTTTTCATTTTTTATTGTTTCTTTCAATTACCTTTTTACATTTTGTAAAATAAAATTTTAAAAATTGTCTCAAAAAAAAAAATTGACAAAGTTAATTTGGAATATTTAATATGATTTTATATTTTTAATTTCATAAATAATTATAGATTAGTTCTTTCCTCTTTTATTGTTTCTTTTAATTATCTTTGTACATTCTTTCAAAAAAAAAGTAAAAAATTTTCTCAAAAGAATATGACAAAAAAGGGAAATATAGTTTTTAATTTTTTAATTTGTGACAGAGAGATAACATTTATGAACTTGGCTATATTTTAATGCTACTCTTAAATGATAAAACAGAAGCTACATAAATAACAATGATTAAATCAGATAAGATATTTTCTTTATTAACCATCGTATTATATGGGTAAATAAACAATACATATATCTTTATTGATTTAAAAAAAACATACACAAAATGACTTTTTTGGTTTTGTTTATTTTAAATACGCCATTTAGATTCAACAATATACTCTTTTTAAGCATTACACAGAAGTTTGAATACTCTTGATAATAATTTAAGAGTTTTGTTGTAGGAGATTAATTCTTAGAATTAAACTTTCCTTGAAATAGTTTTGTATGGGCTTACCAAAAGTTAAATATGAGCATTACGTTACCGAAACGAATGAAAGGGGAGGTAAAGAAATAACTGTATACAATTAATTTTGTTTTAATGGACCGTTGCCAAATAATTTTACAAATAACTTCAGCGATATTTCCGTTCTTATATTAGTTTCCATATTAATTACAAGTCGCGTCATACCACAGTTTACCTTTCAATGGCCTTGAGCAAGTATAACAAAATAATCAAAGTAGTCAATATTTAGCACCTAGGCAATCGATTATAAGAACAAAAATTAACAAAATGCCCAAAAAGTAAAAGGGTGCATATGTGACGGAAAACAACAAGGTAAAAAAGTGATTATGACTCTTAGAAAAAAATTCATAACTTTTGAACTACTTGGGATAAAAAGATTGTCTTTATCATTTTGGTAATCGTCAAACAATTGCTATTCTACAGCTGTATTACTTTTATATTTTAAAATTAAATTGAAATTTTCGTAGATGTACTTAAACTTTAATGCGTTATTTAACTTATTTTTATAGCTAATTATGTTTGAAAAAAATGCCTGTTTATGTTACATCCTTTGAAATTTTCAGTTTAACGACGTCATAATCTTTATTCTTAACTCTAATCAAAATAATCGATTAATTAATCGGTAATTTTTCAAAAGGTAACGGTTAAATTTAAATTAATAAATAACTCACCTAATATAGGCCTATATATATATATATTTACTAGCTTACCCGTCGTGCGTTGCAACGATCTCAGTAATCTGTATATATATATATAAATCAAAGTATGTATATGTATGTGTGTGTGTGTGTGTGTGTGTGCGTGTGTGTGTGAGTGTATGTGGGTATGTGCTTGTGCTAACAAATCTAACTTCAGATAAAATTAACAAATGCTGGTTCAATTCTAAATATATATTGCTATGCAAACAAAAAGAGAACTTATTGAAGAAATTTTAGGCTACCAAATTAAAAAGGATACACACAAAATAGTTAAAGATGAAACACTTCACACAAAAACTTAGTCGAACCTCCAAATGAACATATAACTAACATAAAAAAACAAAAACTTATGGTCCCTTATCAAAACTAAAAATTACTTGACTTTGCAAAACCATACGATGAAGTTCATCACCTTAATTTAATTAAAAAACTTAATTATTTTGGAATCCCAGATCCCTGTAATAGTTAATGGATCAAAATCTGTATTAATAATGATTAACTCAGAGTTCCACACGGAACTGGTTCCGTACTTTTTAAAATTTATATAAATATCAAAAGGAAGGAACGTTAGGATATTTGCTGTATATTGTATAATTAAATAACAATTAAATAAGAACAGGATAAAAAATTGACAAAGAGACTTAAATGAATTGATAAAAATAATTAACCAGCTGGAGTATGTCTTTCCACACAAAAATGATGTCAACTGTTAAGAGTCACAAAAAAGAATACTAATAAATGCAAAATAATGCATGCATGGAAAGAACTAACACAAACTAAAGATGACAAATACTTAGGAGTCATTATAAATGAGAAACTATAATGGAATCCCAATGCCAATGAAAAAATGAACCTAAGGCTTTATAAAGAAATTTTTACTAATGTAACAGAGATGTTAAACTAAAATGCTAGGTAAATTTGTTGAAACCTGTACTAGAATATACATTTTCTATATGCTACCCACCCAAAAAAAAGAAAACATTAGTAAACTATAACAAATTCAAAAAGAGCTGACAGGTTACTAAAGAATATTCAAATAATAACGCCATTAGTTAAATTATTAAACCTTGAAAAAATAGAGTATACAAAAACCAAGAGTAAAGTAGTAATTAGATGTAAAGCAATTAATTTTTAATTTGAAATATGACACAAATATAACATAATACAACCTTCAGATAAACAAAATGATACTAACACCTTCTTATCTTTTCTTTCGTCCGGAATACGGGTGTGGTAAAAGTTTTCTGAAGAAACCAGGAAAAACAATATTTAAAACTCAAACAAGAATGCAGGATTAAATACAAACCATAGATGAGCGTAGGACACAAATATTTTATGTTTAGAAAGAGGGTCTAAAACAGATATTATAAGACGTCACACACATAATTCATCAGAATGCAATCAAGATTGTGTACGTGCAAATCAGCAGGACGTATGACCCTCCCTTACGTTGAACAATCAAGTGAAACGGGCTTAAAATATAGATAGGGGGTGTGCATGTTTCGAGACAAACAATGCTTCTTGCCTTCAGTTGAATTGTTCCTTCACAGAATAACATGATCTTAGCCAAGTGGTTATCACGTCCATGTTGCACGCCGTTGGTACTGGGTTCAAGCCTCAGCAGAAACATTGTTATTTTAAATTTTTAAACAGTGTTTGTTTGTACTCGTTCTTCTAACCTTAATGGCGGACATTGCTGACCCCTGCTAACCGCAGTGAACATGTTTTGAGACCATCAATATGTCAGCGCTTTCCCCCTCCCCCAGATGTTAATTCAAGTTGTGAGTGCTGTAGTTTGCGCCGGTTCTTTGCCCCTTTTTTGCACTATATTTGTGCATCTCTAGTATCTAGTTTGTTATAAAAAGTAAAATAAAGAAACATATGTTAAAAAAGTATGTATATGTTAAAATAACAAATAATTTTCTCTTCATGACTTTTTTAGTAAAGAAAACAAATACCTTTTACAATTGGAATTTTTAAAAAAATGATTAATTTATAACTTGTTATATTTATAATTTAATTTTACTTCAAATATTAATCTATATTTAGATATTTTACCAAAGCGAATCTGTTCAAGTAAGCGTTGAGAATGACCCAAGCCTGGGTCAACCAATCACATTCAACGGTTGGCAAGCGAAGGTAGGGGAGGGTTGGGTCTTGTTTTCTTTCTTTTACAAATTTGATAGATATTACCTACTTATCCAATTAGTCACATTTTGTTATATTTTATTTACCCATTTTAAGTTCTGAAGTCAACTAACTGGGATATTACTTACTTACCCAATTCGTCAATTTTTTATAAATTTTATTTACCCATTTTCAGTTCTGAAGTCAACTAACTGGGATATTACTTACTTACCAAATTAGTAAAATTTTTAAAAATGTTATTTACCCATTTTAAGTTCTGAAGTCAACTAACTGGGATATTACTTACTTACCCAATTCGTCAAATTTTTATAAATTTTATTTACCCATTTTCAGTTCTGAAGTCAACTAACTGGGATATTACTTACTTACCAAATTAGTAAAATTTTTAAAAATTTTATTTACCAATTTTAAGTTCTGAAGTCAAATAACTGGGATATTACTTTACATTAAGAACCTATTACAACAACCCCCAAAAATGTAGCTACATAGTGTAATACTAATTTGTCATGTTTAAAAAATATTCTATGCCATTTTTTCCAATTGTTGGAAGGTATTAAAAAATAAAATAAGATAGTTGTATTCTCTTGACATTTTTTGTTTGTTTTGACGATTGGGAAGAATGTTTAGTTAACTCGTAAGTTATTAAATGTTATTCCTAATTTTTTTATTTTTTTTTTTAAATTTTTAATTGTATGTTTAAAAAACTAATTTTAAAAATAAACTTTTTTCTTTAAAAAATTCTTCATCACATCAATATTAATAAAATAAACCCAGTATATTAATGAACGATACGAAATCGCTAAAAATAAGTTCAAGGTAATATGACTGTTGTTTGTATCAAAGCTTATTATCAAAAAGTAATTGAAACAAATTGAAAATTGATTTGAACGATTTTTTTTAAATTATTTTTTTTATTAAAATTTTTTTTGAAGAGTAATGTTATTTAAAATAAATAAATATTACAATAATCGAAAATCAAGTTAACAACTTCTATCTTTATATATAAATTTAATAAACATATACCATCACATTTTCCAATTAAATTTAGGGGGATGTCTAACTCATCAACATTCAATAAAAAAAAAAATTAAAAATAAAAAAAAAATAAGGGAAAAAAACAAAACCAAAAAAACCAAACAAAACTGAAATGAAATAAAAATCAGTGGATTAGTACCAACAACTACTGCATTGTAATGAACCAATTAAATTAGGAAATGTCTCAAAAGTTAACAATAACGTATGTCGTTACACACAGCTAATGCCTAGCGATTCTTCTCGTTGTTTCCAAATTGTCGCTGACGGTTCTCTTGGCTCGACTTTATAAGAAAAGTATTAATACAGCTTGTTTCTGGCAGTCAACTATCACAACAAATAAAACCTTATTTATAAACATGAGATAAGCTAATAATGACTCAATTAAAGATAATTTTGTTAAGTAAAAAAAAGCTTCCACGGCATTAAAAAAAATATTAATGCCAATATAAATATGAAATTCCCGGAGCACAATGACATATTGTTTTGTTGGTTTTTTGGAATTTGTTACACTGACTTTACTTCCTATAGTCTAGCAGTGTTGAATTTATTTCTCACAGTGTTTTTGTTTGTGTTGGACTAATTTCCACATGTTGTTAGTTATAATGTGATATGTGACATATGATTATGATAAAAAAAAATTCGTTGTTTTGTTAAAGCATGTACTAATTGGTTAAGTAATGTAATTTTATTATTTTCAATACCTGTTTTTCCTATTAAAAAATTAATTGTATTTTTACTTAGAAATGGAATATTTAAACTTTATGATTTGACACACATATTTATACGGTTATTATTTTAAATCTTTAAAAAAAACATTCATTGAGAAATGTAATCAAATATTTCTGATATCATATATTTTCTTGTATTTGCTTTTCAATTTTTAAAAACGGGTGTTTCGACTAAATTTAATATATCAATTTACATGATGAGATAAATTATATGCAATTATTTGTTTAGTGTTCATTTTAATTTATCTTTTCTTATATGTTACAGACGCTCCTTCTGTACAGAAGATTATTTGTATTTCAGACAACCTCTCCGAATGATCTGTGATAACTAAAAGTATTGACATGGGAACTACAATAAGTAAAGTGAGTGATTAGTGATACATTCCTATTAGCAAATCAATAAATTTTGTTAAATTTATTTTAATACATTTCATCTCAAATTCTCTTACTTACAAGAAGCACGGTCATTGAAGTAATTATCTTTATATTCACATTGAGGCAAATTTACGTCTCCACACAGCTGTATAGATCTATATAGTTTTTGTTCAAAAAAGAGTTTTAAAGCTGGATTTACATTAGTAATAGAGGTTGATAATATGTTAATTTAAAGATAAAGAAATGGAAAAAAATAGTTTTAAAAAATTACATTTAAAGATATATCATTATTTTAAATGTGAATTTAACCCAAAATAAATTTTTTCAAATTGTGGTTACTATTTAATTTGTTTTTAACATCACAGTTAAGTTTAAAAAAATATTTTGACACAAAGGTAGATTTACAAATAGAGTTTAAAATTACTGATAGAATTACGCCTTTAAAGGAATAATTTATTTTATAAGTGTATCTTATTAGTGTGATATTTGAATAATTTTTTTATTAATTTAGGTTTTAGACTTATACAGAAACCGTTATGTGTGAGTATTAAATCAAAATTATTTTTGAGATACTTGATAAAATATTAAACACATAATGTAATTAAACAAATAGTCCAGCAATTTAGATCAGGTGTTGTTTATTTGTAAATCATTTTTACCAATTTTTAGGATCATAATTTAATTTGAAAAGGGTCTAAATTATATATTTTTAAAATAACTTCATCAGAGACAAAAATCTACAACAAATGATAACATATCTCAACCAAATAAACTGGGATGATTCAGTTGAAGCTCTGAGAGATGTGCACACATTGTTTCAAAATTATCACAGCAATAAAAAAGAATGGATTAACTTCCGCAAGATTAACAAAGAAGAGGGGTAAAACAATTAGTTTAGCATAACTGCTATTTTGTATTCGTCTTATATTTCAATAATATTTCTTGTAAGCATTACTTTCAAAATGATGGTTAAAAATTATGTGGAATAATATTTCATTTGAATTTAAATTATTTCGATTAACAAAATATATATGAAATTATAAACTCTATATTCATGACACTTTTTAGAACATTTATTTTCTAATTGCCAGATATATTCAAAATGAAGTCCATACAGAGCCAGACAAGTACACATTGGTGCTGATGGTCTGGAAACCACGAATGGGAAATTTCATACATGATCATTGTGGAGGTAAAGGTCTGGTCAAGGTAAGTAAAACGTTACTCTTTATCCAAGTCATCGCGTTTAATAAATACAAAAACGTTTGTTTATCAGTATACATAATTTGCAATGTATATCCCGTCCCTCCCGTTCCGGACGCTACTAATTTTAAAAAGAAGCGCATCAAATTACTACACACACAAAAATATATATTCTTTTCAAACATCCGCATAAATTTTTAAGATTTGGAAATAAATGAATAAAATAAAAGTTAATAAAATTAATCAAAGTTTTACATTATTTTTATTTCAAAATCAATAAATTGCATTAGAAATATATTTATTTTGAAAACGTCCCTTATTTTTTACTAGCGTGCGTGCGCGCGTGTGTCAGCGTGCGTGCGTGCGTGCTTGTGTGCGTGTGTGTGTGTGTGTGTGTGCGTGTGTGTGTGTGTGTGTGTGCGTGCGTGCTTGCGTGCGTGCGTTCGTGCGTGTGTGCGTGCGTGCGTGCATATTTCTTTTACAGTCAATTTTTTATGGGGAATCAAATACGAACTTTTTTTTTGCGTCGCAGTAAGTAATCTCTGAAATTTATTCATTAGAAATCTAACTTAACGGGTTTGTGTTGCCTTGTATACATGTCTCAGAATACTATTTCCATAATAATTAAGGGATAATATTTTCGAACACAACCCCGGGATTTATGATATTCAAAAGCTAATGCAAATAAAATCTGCACTAAGAAAGAATTAAAAATAACCTACAACTAATAAAAACCAGAACAACGTGATAATCTAGTAGCCAATGGACTTATCTCTTATATCACACAATATATTCGAAGTTATGGGCATCATCATTGTTGAAAGATGGACAATACTCATGGCGTAAAAAATGCTTTAATTAATATATGTTTAAAAGATGAGTCTGTATATAGATAAGCTAATCAATATGGAGTACGAATAAGGCTTGAATATTGTAGGCAAATGCTGGAGGTAATTGTATGTTACCGACAATATTCCTCTGTTCAACAATATAGAAAAGTTTAAATGATTTTAAGAGCATGTGTGTTTTGGAATAGAATTCATAGGTGGAAAGAAAACTCACAAATTAAAATATCATTGAAATCCTAATATCTGATTGGTCCAAATGTCAGAATAATTTTTTTCAATGCAAGTTTAGAGAATAATTCATATCAATTTCATCACTATCTACTCAGTGAACTTAGTCTGATTTACTCATATTTGATTTGTTTGATCATTGCCTAAAAATTGTTAAGATCCTCATATTTTTGCACACAGTTGCATTGAGCTAAGTGACCAAATAATGATTATATAATAATCTTTTTGAATGAGATCACAACCCAGTTCAGGTCACGTTATCCCACATCATCTCGGGATCATAACCTCACAACTAATTATGAAATTCACATTGTGAATACGATCCCGTTTGAGAACGATAAACACCGGGATTTTGATACTTTGCATGTCTAAAGATGAATTCATTTTTGACAATGTTCTTATTTAAGAAATGAAACTCTTATTCCTTTCTCAATTTTTTAAATTAAATATATCTTAGGAGTTGTTAAATTATTAATTCGATTACTGGATCACCTGTTATGTTTTCTAACACTATTAGATATTGATGATGCAAAATGTTTGTGCCTTTTTTACAGATCTTAGAGGGTAGTTTGGTAGAGCAGCATTACAGATGTGACACCACTCGAACAAGGGGGGAGCGGCTAGAGGAGACAGGTAGAAATGAATTTAGCTGCAATGATGTCATCGACCATGAAGGTAATTATTTAGATTTCTTATTCTGGAATTTAATATACGGCACGTAAACAAATAACTATTTTGTCTCGAGATCATTATTAATTATAATATTATGATAATAGATTTCATATTTGTTCGTGGCCTATGCCCCAGAGGTTCCCAGACAACTGAACACTCGACAAGCGAACACACGACAAGTGAACACAAGACAACTGAACATTCGACGGGTGAACACACAGACAAGTGAACACACAGACAAGTGAACACAAAGACAAGTGAACACAAGACAACTGAACCAACAGACAACTGAACATACGGACAAGTGAACACAAAAATAATAGAAAATGTTTTGAAGAAGTAATAATTCGAAACGTTTTGTTTAGTACTATTACTATAATAGTATTAGTATTAGTAGCAACATTCCTAATCGAAAACTGCATTGTCCTCTGCAATTAAATTGCGAAACTAAATGATAATATAATAATAAGTTAAATTAATAATTTGAGTTTAAATAATAAATAACTTATTTAATTGTCTTAAATTTAGTTGAATTAGCTTTCTCATTTTTCCTTCCACACTTTGAAATTACAAATCAAAGTAAAACGTTTTAAGATATAATTTTTAATTTGAAATTTAATTTCATTTATTTAAATAATACTTCTAAACTCCGAACACTTAAACTTAATATTAGTACTATACTATACTATGACTAGTACTAGTACTAGTATTAGTATGACTCATGACTATGACGTTAAAAAATAAAATAAATTGTTCATTGTTATAAGTTATACAGTCACACAAAATAAAATGTTGATTCATTGTTAATATTTTGTCACTTAATGAATTTATTTATGTAGTTTTTTGTTGTTGTTTTACTTTACTTTATAATTTATATAGAATATAGAACTGAACCCACACGGATACTCCGAAAGATTTAGATAGTATTAGTATTATTATACTTACTTAGACTTAATAGTATTAATAGTAATAGAGTTATAGACTATGGACCAAATAAATATTAGTATTATTATTATTCTATTTTGTTAGCCCAGTAGCCAGTAACAGTGATAGGTTAGTTATATGATGTATATAAATTTAATTTAAATGAAATATTTTCGTATTATTTTTTTTTCTGTTAAAAATCACATTAAAATATTTTGCATAGTGGTAGAGACGTCTTAAGCATTTTTTTTTTAAGTAGAACTGGTTTAAAAAAAAACAAAATTATTCAAGTGCAATTGGAATATGTCGCTATCGATACTACATCGTTGTATTCATCTAAACTTGTATATAATGTCTTGATGACCCTAATCTGGATTAAAAATTGAGTTGTTTTATTGAATTATTTATTTTTATGTATGTAAATTGTAATGGATAGTAATGGGTTGTTTTCAATATTTATAAAGGAATATACCCTAGTAAAATAGTAGACTAGCCTACTAAACAATAATTTGTGATTTAAGTAAATTAAATCAAATTTATTGTAGATTTAATTAAAATGCTGCAATTTTTTTTAAAATAATGTTTTA
>MUZC01002339.1:47422-60170 GCA_002072015.1 Radix auricularia | reverse complement strand
AAGAGTTTAGTGTTAGTCCTGTGTTACAACGAGAATTTCAAATATATTAAATATTAACATAGTATATAAATAATTACCAAGTCGTCATGAGTCATAGTATAGTTAGTTTAGTATAAGAGAGGAGTAAAGGAGTATTAAATTATGATAACCAAATCCCTCTTTGAAAGACTAAAACTTAAGTAAAAAAGGGTCTCCATAAATTATGTTCATTGACTGAGTCTATTTTCTATTGCCTATTGCCATTGCTAATTAGTAATTTTTATGCTGTTAACTGTTAATATTAACTTTAGTTAATAATGGTAGCCTATTTAATTTTGTTTTTTGTTTTTTTTTGTAAAAAAAAAAAAATTAATTTAATCGTGTTAATTAACATTTAAACTTAATTACTAATAGTATTAGTAATAGTTAGTAATACTACACTACACTCTGAACTGTGACTCTACTCTAAACTCTAATCATAACTACTTATACTTATATTTATATATAACTTATACTTATACTATACATAATCTAATTAATAAGTGGAACAAAAGTAATACATTGGAATAATCTATAAAACGTCCTAGAAAATACTCACTTCTGTTAATTAGTGATGTGCTTTCTGGAATTTCTCTAATTGTAAATGAACTTGTAAACCTAGTAGATAGTCTGTTTCTTGAATTCTTGGTTTCAGTTCGGCCTTTAAAACTTTAGGGCGCTCTTTTTGCAACTAAATTTTCTAATTTGTCTAACTTCAGTTTCAGCAGTAGCAAATCTGAGGTATTTTTTAAAAAACATTCGATGTTTTATAATCTTATTTTCTTTTAAAATTTCTATTATATTAGTGTTCACTTGTCCGTGTGTTCACTTGTCTGTGTGTTCAGTTGTCAGTGTGTTCACTTGTCCGTGTGTTCACTTGTCTGTGTGTTCACTTGTCCGTGTGTTCACATGTCAAGTGTTCGGTTGTCTTGTGTTCAGTTGTCTAGTGTTCACTTGTCTTGTGTTCACATGTCCGGTCACCGCCCCAGATGGGAGAGCAGGCAATGATGATAATGATGAGATTTCATATGGCAACATTTTTGTACGCAATGTATAAAATTAACATTATTTCTTAAAAGTTCAATGTAGTTTCAGAAAACAAAAATCGGTTTCCTTAAAAAAAAAAAGCATAAAACCCATTAACGCGTTTACTTTTGAACAGTTATTTGATTTTCATTTTGTCCGAAATATAAATTCATTTTCATGTAACAAGCTGAATTAATTAATTTAACGAAAGTAGAAAATAATATCATTATATTAAAGACAACAGCATTTATTTTTTATTATTTTTTTTTTTTTTGCAAGCGTTAAATGAATAGTTCTTATTTAATTCAGGCTTTCTACGTTTCAACTATATTATATTTTTATGGGGAAGAAATAAATTAAATTTTTACATTTTAAAATAGCATATCTATATATGTATGTGACAATTATTAATCACTAATTATTATTTTTTTTTTTAAAATTAACAGTGTAGGAATCTTTTTTGATTACCTGGAAAGTTTAATTTAACATTAAAACTTTTGCAAGTCAATCATGTTTTAGGTAGAAAACGAAACTAAAATAAAGATTTAGAAAATGTATTTTTGGTGTACCCGTCAATTCGATTAATAATAAACTTAAGAAACGGATTCAAAAATTTTAAATTAGAGATTCATTAGCAACAAAAGTACCTTATATAACCACGATATAGTAGATCTTTATAAATTTCACCAAATTGCATGACTCTTCAAATTATTATTATTATTGTGTTTACAAATATGTTTAGGCTTTCAAGACTATCATCGTATGTTTAACCCTGATATAAAGTACAAGGCTGTCTCCCTGCATTTATATGCGTAAGTTTTAAATGAATATTATGTTTTTTACCTTAATGTTTATATTATGTTTTTTTTCTAACTAAAAACGTGTTACAAAATATAGTACTTTTTTATTTTAAGGCTACACGTTTTGTCCATTCCATTTCTTTTCCAAATTTATCTATGATTATCCATAATTTTTAAAAGAATTTCCCTAAATTTTTTTTTATAAACATCCTATTTCCTAAAAATTGGTTTTGGATTAAGCTTACATATATTTTTATTAAAAATTATACTTCATATTGTTTGATTGAAATTTAGAAAGAAAAGTCAGGGTGTGTTATAAATTAAAGTGTATTTGTTTAAATTTATTTTTATAAAATCATTACATTTAAGTTTAATATGTTTTTACGCTTAATTCTGCAGACCCCCTTTAAAATCCTGCACAATAATTGATAAAGAAACTAATGCAACTGAAACTGTTCAAATGAAATATGCCTCAAAGAAAGGACACATGGTAGGAGCTTTTTAAGATTTCATTGATTATTTCTATAAGCCCGAATGATAGCACAATTATTTTTAAGTATGTGTTATTAAAATTTTTTTATCTTTTTATAAACAATAAATTTTTCAAAATTAATTTTACGTATATGTATTCAACACAATTTAGATGAAAAATTTATAATCGTCGTTATATACATAAATAAAGTGTATTATTTGTAATACATTTTAAAATTTACAGAAAATGTGTGTAGTTACAAATCCGTAGTCAAAAATACATAATTTAACTCACCAACAGAAACACTCAACTAGCACATCAGAACACAATTATTTTGAATCCTGAAATACATTTGTATGCGTAAGCATAATTACCTAACACCAATTATAACTACTTGCATTCAAATATCTACCTCCTATTTTAACAACGGCAAACAGAAATATATATACAGGCTATTCACAAGTTTCACACCTTTATACGGACTTGATAACGTATTTATCTTAATTATCAAAGCCGCATAACTAAATACCGAACAACTTATTTACTCATCTTACTTCCAGACAACCTGTTTACACGTTCATAACCCTGAAAAAAATCGTGTTTCCATAAGTAAGCCTTACAACAACTCATGATTATATGAGCCTATGCCTTTATACTTACACACTTGCATGACAAAATATAATAATGATACAAATAAATGTATGCATTAAGCATTTAAATATTTCGTAATTTGTATAATTTAATATTCTAAATTGAAAAGTGATTAAGCAGGACTTAAATTGTTTTTTTTTAATTGACTTATTGATAGAATTCATCAGAAGAAATACACACATTGTCTGAGTTACCATACGTAAGTATTACTCCTATATTAAATTTAACTAAAACTAACTACAAAGACATTAAGAAGATACTACTTATATTTTCAATATGTAATTAATAATTGACTACTGTTGTAAGCAATGCCTTAGCTATTGATTGGTTCAAAAGATGCATTTAACACTCATGAAGCACTTTATCAAATTTCCCACACTTAAAAATAACACGAAACACTCAAAGTAACCACCAGTTTGTATGGGAATGGGGACTAGTTCTATGACCTAAGCACATTAAAAAATACTGAAAAGAAAAAAAAACATTTCACATAGCAGATATCATATAAATTGCACATAACAAAATACTAAAAAGAAAAAACATAGTTTATAATTTCATACAGCAGCTAGAATGTAAAATGATATAATTAGCATACATTTTGTTTTTAAAAAAAATAAACATGTTTAAAGTAAATTTTATATTTTTCCATTACCAATTATAACTTAAAATGACGGGCTTATAAAACAAATGATTATCATTCATTATATGTAATACATTCAGCCAATTTTATGTCATAAAAAACGACTGGATAAAAACAACTGGAAACTATCAAAATAAAAATTCTGAATAAAATAAAAATCACATTTGAGCAATAGGCATTTAATTATACAGTCTTATATACACCGTTAAAAATAAACGTATATATCTTTAATTATTCAAATATATAAATAAACGAGGATTATGTAGAGAAAGATAGTTATAACTGGAAAGAAGAAAGTTCAAGGCAACGAAACAACTGGTAGTAGTTAAACCCGCTTAAACACAAAGTCGTATATATGCATGTGATCATTAAAATATGTAACCTAAATAACTATCAAATCAAAATACAAAAACTTCATATGATGAAAGAAAAAAAATGATAGAATAATTAATTTTTTTATAATGGACAACGATACAATGGGAAAAACAATTATTATACATTATTATGATTTTAATGAATGACGATTAACCTAATGGAACCTTTGAGATGTGATTTTAATTAATATAAAATAAACATTGATAACTGCGTGCCTCAACATAATGTTTTAATTTTTTTTTTGAATATTGGAAAAAATTTAATGCCAATTATTGACCATTTGTATATGCAAGTATTTTTGTATTAATGAGCCAAGCCCCAAGATTTAGTAACGTAAATATTTATAATATTAATTATAATAAAAGTTATATAAAACCATAGACTATGTATGATTAAAATTACTGTTGATTTTTTCCTTTTCATACACCTATTCTTTTTATAGGAGTCCACTGAGAATAAGAAGACACCAGTGTAAGTGTGTATGATAACTCTTTGAAACAACTGTTGTCACTGGTAGTTTTTTAAATGTCTTCTGCTAAATGCACATCTAGCGAATGAATAAGATTAAAAGCTAGATCTATTATTTACAAAACATCGTGTAGATCTGAAACAATTGCGTTGTTAAAAAGCGTTGTATATGTCATTTTTTTTTTTTTTTTTTTTGTATTATGATCCTTTTTACCAATTGAGAATAATATGATAATGTTAAAAACATTAACAACTCTTTAGAGGAATTAAATATCATTTCCTATCCTTTTATTTACATGAATATTGATAAGCATATGAAGTTTTTCATTATTTATACTTTATTGTAAATAAAACTCCTACTTTTAAGAGAGTTTAACTTATCTCACAAGCGTAAAACACCAAAAGAATGTCAAAATATTTAGTGATTCACCAGTTTAATATTATATACATATAGCTAAATCTTCTTGCTCTAGAGTATAATTTAGCTGAGGTCAGTAAAATTCCGGCTCATTTTCTGAGCATGTTACACCGGCATTATAGTTCATGCAAGTCAAATTCAAATGACAACGATATTATTATTTTTTAATGGGAAGGGGGGCCGGGGAATCTTCAAATACAATTTTTATAATATTGATTTTTAAAACTTTCCTATTTGAAAATAAATATTTATTTATACTATTTTCTGTTACATCTGGCATTTACATTTTAAAATATCCGTGTTACAAACAGGAGCCTATCTTAAAGCAAAATTATATTCATATATTAATTCTAAATTCTCTATATATTCAGTGCAATTCTTAAGGACCTTTACAAAAAACTAGATAAAATAAACTGGGCTTCTGTGACTGGGCAAAGTATTGTAAGATTCCAGATACCGAGAAGTCAGTATTTTTATTTTTATTTAAATCAAGTGCAAGATGCAATAAAGGAAAAATTAAAGAAAACAACTTACATTATTTTTAATCATCAAAAATGTACTTATAGTTTTTTAACCCAATCCCAAAATGTAATCTTTTAAAAAGTTTCATTGAAATGTAGGAAGCAGTTGTTGATTTACGACTCTTTACAGTCATTTATATTTAGACAAATTTCAGTTCATATCTGTTAAAATAGTTTGCTTTTGAAACCTTTATTTATTTAGCAAAAATAAAGCTATTGTGTCACTGTTTAAGAATTGATACAATTGTGATAAGAATAGATGTAATATCAATGTGGTATAGGATATTAATGATCTAATTACTTTTACTATCAACGTTTCCAAACGTCTTATTACATTAGCTACTTTAAGTAAAAGTAACTTTTATATCACCTTAAAAACTTAAAAAATGCCTTTTTAAAGGATTTTTTTCAAATAAATTATATTCAACATTCTAGAAAAAAAACAAAAACTTACATACAATAAAAAAGAATGTGTTGTAAGTTCCAGATGATAACTGAATTGTTTTCAATTTTAGATACAGCCGTACTAAATTTCTTCACAATCCACATTTTACTATCTGCTTGAACTACTACCAACCAGGAGCAGAGACAATGCCACATTCCCATTTTGGAATCCAATGTATTTCTAAGGCATCATACTTTTATTATTCATTATTTCAATTGTGTTAGTTAATACTTATTAGCAATAACTGTACAAGCCGATATATACATATTTTGTGTTAATCTGAGCATAACAATTAGAGACTTTACATTTATGTAACACTTTGTGCAAAAATTGTATTAACATATCGCTTATATTCCATAGAGCCCTGTAAAAACAAAAAATGTTGCCTGCAAATTATATTTGATTAGTTATCTTTCCATTGTTGGGTAGCTCTAAAAAAAATAATGAAGAACTAAAGCCATTGAAAGCATAACTTTGAAAGCATCCTCATTTTTTTCCTGAATGATCATTATTTTTTTTATATGCCAAAAAAGTATAGTACATATTAAACTCTCAAAAGTAGAACAAAGTTGCTCTTTTTCTATTTATGTATCTATCTAGCTCAATATCCTATATGTGGAAGAAAATCAGCAGCTTTAAATCCTAGTGCTCTTCATGTGTCTTCCCGAAAGAACCTCCTGCCACCTCCCCCAAGGGGAAAACTGTTAAGGAACAACCCCACCCCCTCCCCCGAAGCTGTCACTTCTAAAGAGGCCACTTGAATATCCACGACACGAAGTCAAAAATACCTACCACTAAAAGTGATCTCACAAAGGAAGGATGGAATATTCCCTACTTCTACTCGCTACCGCTTCAACGCCGCCTTGGCATAGCATACGAATCTCTATGTTTAGGACTGTCGCAAAGCGAGAGATCATCAATGACCTACATAGGGCGTAACCACAAACAGAAGGTTTCCTCAGGACTGGTTTCCGCTACGTTCCATGCAGTATTTTTTGCTAATCCGTATTTGCTCTCCTAGGCCTAAACGGGAACCGCTTAAATGTGTGGCTAGTAAAAAAGATGAGAAAGAAACAGTAGCCTAGGAATATCCTGACCATCTACGGAAACTGTGGTTTTCATCAACGCCTTTTCATCTAAAGCTCTGCCTAAGATCCGAACATCATATGTGACTAGCACCTAACACATGGCTTCGGCACTGCCAGCCAGGAGTTGTCGGTTTCAAGTTGTAGCAAGTAAATCACTCTAATATACCAAATGTGGCAGATTTCATTTAAAATCATTATAAAAGTTTTAAATATTAATGGTTGTATTAATAGAACATATCTTTTGTTTAGGTTTTAGATGGTGAGATAGAAGAAAGATTCTATCAACTACGCACGTATACTAAAAAATTGTATTTGGTTGAAACAAGTAATTATGTGAAAAATGATATACACGGTTAGTTTAACTTTCTTCGTCATGCTAGTAGATAAGTTCATTTTTGAACAGTGACACGATTGTACATTACAAAAGAAGAAATGTTTTTCATTACCTTATCAAAGTCAATTTATGTTGACTTTGAAAGTTTTTTGCTAAAAACAATATTTTACTTTATTAAAAAGGGAAAACAAAAATACTAATTTACGAAGCTCAGTCATTGATGTTTATTTCAGTATCTGAAGGCTACCATAGTAACAAAAATCCCAGAAGGAATGACCCAGCTATATCATTAAATGTTTTCACGTGAGTATATTACTTGTCTTTAGTAAGGCAATTTGTTTACTCACTAATAAAATGCTTTTTGTATTCACATTCAATACATTCAATGTGATCTATATACAATATCTTTTTTTTTTTAAAATCTTTCAATACATGGAATTTTTGTTTCCAATCGTTTGCTTAAAACTGTATCCTAATAAATCATGTTAATTTTTTTTAATCTTTCACTACAAAGAATTTTTTTGGAATTTTTTTTTACAGACTTTCTCCTAATATATCATGTTAATTTGTTCACAGGTCACATGATTTAAAATACAAAGTTTGTGAACCTGAATCTAAAATTTTCTATGACTTTGGTCCAAATCTTCAAAAACCAGACGGATTAAGAAAGAGGGTAAATCATGTCATGTTTTTCTATTACGTTTAAGGATATTTCAATTTTTGATTACCTTCAAATAGACCATGTGTAACAGAAGAGAACTAACTATATTTGAAGATAACTTTTAAAATAGTCCTTATTAAAGTAAGAACTTTAACAAAAAAATATATGCACAATTCTCAATTCCTTTCAGAATTTGCTTGCAAAACGATTTCATGTGAAATCCGATTCTAGAGTATGTTGGAAGGGGGATTAAAAATTTAGTAAAAGGCATCAATTCGAGAAATAGAATTTCATTTTAATGTTCAATTAATTTTAAGAGATAAGAAATGCCTTGTCGCATCAACACCAAAAATGTATTTTCAATTTAAAATCAATCAGTATCTTTTTATCAGTAATGCAGTGCGAGCAGGAGAGCATATTCTCAAAATCAAAATAGTAGTAAAACGTATCCGCTGCTGCTATTAAAATTTTGATTCCCGTTGGTATTTTAAAATATGTTCAATATGAACAATTTCAAATAATTCTAGATTTCAATCTCGAACATAATGGATACCTGTGATAAATTGTATAAACATAAGTAAATCCAACTTTGTATTGAAAACATAAAATAGTAAGAATAGTAGCTGGTCCAAAAGAGTTATTAGGGCTTATCATTTCTAAGACCGGAAATCGTCATAGCTCAATCTGTCATTGGGCAATTTTTAGAATCAGGTAAAACATTTCTAAAACATCCATTACAACAGTGTATTTTGATACACTTATCAGACTAAATTTTTTGTGCAAAACATATATTTCTTTACACTTAGTTTTGCATCTGAAAAAAATTATTAAAATGCCCAAGACTTTAAATTAAATAAATAAGCCTTAACATGTTTAGAGATGATTGTGAGCGATCGCTCGATAGCAGTAACTACGGTAAACCTTAGTCCAAGCGTGATTGTAATAATAATGGCAATCAATAATTATTAAAATATATTTATTTCAATATTGATTCTTTTCCTAGGTCATTATAAAATTATATGCCTTAGTATTTATAGTAATAAACTTACACTAAGATTATGACTTTAATTATAATTAGAACTAGAATAAAATCACGGACTAACGTTCCGAACGAGTAAATGAACTAGAACTAGGGATACTAGAGGAGACTAGAGTCCTTTGAAAGGCATACACGTTAATCCATTTTAAACATTGTAATTCACTCTCGCAAAGTCACTCTAGACCAACAACATGTACTTTCAAATAATTTAACCTTATATTGTTATTTAGAAATGTTATAAAAATCATGGTTTTGAACACGTTTAGTCAATTTTAATGAGCCCCTTCCATAAAATAGTAATGAACAAATATTAAATACTTGTCCTTATGGCAACTACGATTTATAAATAGATTTTATTTAATTTTATGATTAGACTTCCGGTTAATAAAGACAACCCCCATTTGCTCTAATTTACTTTAGTTATATTGGGTTCCTCATATCTAAAACCTGAAAACGTCATAGCTCATTTCGTAATGTTCTATTTTTAGACTACATTTTAGCGGAACTATGTTTTGAGGAATAAATACAGTCACATCACTATATTCTCCAAATTGTTAGCTGAGTAAGATTACGAAATTGTTTATTTTTTTATTTTTCAGGTCCAATTAGCTGTCTTAAATTAACGAAGAATTAAAAATTAGCTGATAAGATCAATCATTCTAAATATACCTACATTCACGTATTGACTCGTATCTTTTATTAATTTTTTATGAATTTTGTCCTTAAAAAAGATAAATTTAGCTATAATGTTTCTATTAATAGGTTTGCGCCATATTATGAACATCCCTATTATTTTACAATGAGATAAAATGTATGCCTTTCACAGTGTCTAGGTTCATTCATCAGATATGTAATTAATATTCTAATTGGTGTTCATAAAATAGAATAGACACTTTATAGGCCCATCGTACCAAGTAGTCATTGTTTAAAGGTGGTAAATATTTTAAAACAGGCGTCTATTTATATTTAAAGTTTGGTAAACATGTTGAAGTATTAACCGAAACTCTTTTTAATTTGTAGCAAGAAAAAAACTTGACATCATTTTGTTTATAGTTTTTTTCATATATGTACAAAATATTTATTGTTTTTTAGACGATATAATTAAAATTTACACAGCATAAATTTTAAAAAGTTGGACAAAGCGAGATTGAGTTTGTGTTTTCATATAAACATATAAAAGTTACCCTATCATGTTTTTTTTTTCTTTTTCGAATGGGGAAAACAAAGAAAGGAAACTCAAATTGTGAGTAAATTTATTCCTAATCTTTATTTATCACACAAAAAGCACGCCAAAAAAATAATAATAACACAATACCAATACGAAAATATTATACTGACCATTTACATGGTTCTTTTAAATAACTAAACCTTTTATTAGTAAAAGAAAGGCATGCATCGGTAGTTTCAATGAATACTAATACTTAAATATATTTCTAGAAGCGTCACAGAAACAGGGCAAAGAGGATGAAGTACCACTCATTAGAAAACCAGTAAAAAATCAAAATTACAAAGGCAAACAGGAAACAAGGGCCTCAATTACTTTTAGGTAATTTCTACATTATGAACGCGTAAAAATATAAATTACATATTTATTGTGTTTTTTTCTACAAGCCGTATTGAATCTACAGGTTGAAGAAAGCCAGTAGCTCCGAGACTAGTGCTCTTCTCCTATCTCCCCAGAAAATCCCCTCAGATATCCCGCTCCCTCCCACAAAGTGATTTAAAAGCTTAGAGACCCCCAACCCGCAACGGTCGCATCCAGCACATAGTCGAAATTTCCTCCTACCAAATTTGCCTCAAAAAGAAGGTTGGAATTTTACCTACTTCAACTCACTACAACTGCAACTCCTACCAGGCAAAGCATGCAATCCCGAGTTAAATATGTGACATTCTCAATGGAGGGTTGAGTCACTCAGACTACAATATCAAAGGTGAGCTTCAACATAAGGGCATTGCCACGAACATATTCATCCACGGTGCGTGTACTGCCTGACCCGTCCACCTCCCCAATTGCCGCAGAGCATTCGGTCAGCAGATGTGCCACTGTCTCCTCGGCCATAACACTTGAATGGCAGCCGGGTTCCATGTTTTTATCTAGCCTGTGAAAGTAGCTGTTTGTTGGACAATGCCCAGTCCGCATCTGCGTGATGAGGGACTGGCAGCTACGAGGCGGCTTCCACAAAGGATATCACTTCTGCGGTCACGGAATGTGATCGTAAAGCACCTTTGCCGGGTCACCATTCGCTAAGCCCGCTAGCAATTTTTCCATAAATTGGTCTTTTAGCCACAATTATACCCCCAGTTGGATCATTGGGCGACCAATTCGGGGCTGGGCAGTACCCTGCTGCGACAGCAAGTGTGCCTGTTCCCGAATTAAACGCTTCGATCAAATTTCTCCTTTCAGTGGTTGATGGTTCCCAATATTTTCGATTTGATAATATATCCGCTCATGTGACTAGACATTAAAAATAAATAAATATTTTGAATAAATTTTTGTTTAAAATATATCCATTGATTTAGGTATCTTTCTTTTCTCTACAAATACGGGATTTTTAGCATAAATTGTATTTGTGAAACAAATAAATTGTGTTAAAATTAAAGAACAAAATACCCAAATATTTTACACCTTAATAAACTGATACCTTTACCAGAATTATATTTTTTTAAAAAATCTCTGTGCTCTGGCATGTTCAACTTTGCAATTAAATATTATTGTGAATTATAAAGTTTAATACTTTTAAAAGAAGTTCATATTACATGTTATTTAATTGTAATTTTAAAATATTAATTATATTTTACAAATTTATTTTAATTTTATTTTCAGAATTACTTCCATATGTTTATCTTTCTTAGCGTTGGTTTTTGCCTTTACAGCCATTGTGGTAATCTGCAGCAACAACACTGGAAGTTTAATTGTGAGTTGTTTTACTTCCTCCACTTTAAAAATTGTACGATAAATTTTATAGTATTCTGAAAATTATAATATAGTATCACCCATATATTACTCCTAATAATCTTAGTTGTAAGTTTGAGTAATATCTAACAAATTGCAAACGATTTTTTAAAAAATAACGTGTATTTGTTTATTTTTAAATCGTTATGTCTCTGCCTCTAACCATCTCTTTTCTTTAGTCTTTAATTTTTGTGTGAATTTCTATTTTTTAAACTGTTTTTCTCCCTATCTCATTTAAAAGTGGACTTGATAAAAATGTCTGTAAATATTATTTATTTTAATTGTTAAGGCTTTTTAATAAATATACAGCAACATGTTGTATACATTCATTTAAAAAATTCAATTAAACTCTCTAACCAGGAAAACGAGTCTCCACCAACATCTAAGTTTGTAAGGTTTTGTTTCAAATGCTCATTGGTTGGAGATTACCCAGACAGTCATCCAAACAACAACTCACTGAGGGAGATGTTAAGCAACTTGGCCAGGCGAAAGATAGATGACCACAACAGCGAATGTTGTGTTGAAAACCATAAACACTTTACAGCTTTATTATCTTTCGTATGTCTTTTTTTAATGTATTTTTTCAATCTATTTTTTAAACGTAACATTATAATAAATAAGGAAAGGGGGTGTGCATATAAATATTGCTTTTATTTTAAAAAATAATATGAAAAGGAGAATTGGTCTTAACAAGAAAAAAACTTTCCTAAATTGTAATTCATTTCAATAAAATATAGTTTGTTTTAAAAGTGTCACTATCAATTTCAGCTGATGCAGTCTATGGGTGCTAAAATGGGCAAGTTGTTTTATTATTAGCTTAAATTATATATATATATATA
>MUZC01002339.1:18570-43687 GCA_002072015.1 Radix auricularia | reverse complement strand
AAAAAAAAAATAAAAAAAATGTACCAAATGATAATTTAGATTCAATTACAAAGATATGATTTTTTTTTATTTCGATCACATTTAAGTGTTAATAAAAATATAATAAAAAAACATCGAAAATTTCAGCAGTCATAGAGAACGATGTGCCCTATACAAAACCCGTCTCTTCACACAAGCTGCTTTTACCTGAAGACAGTTCTAGAGACAACAGTTAGTTTTAAAATACCTAACGATTGTTTTGTAATTATGTCATCTTATAGTTCCCTTTATACCTAATAATTATGTCATTGTTTGTTGAGAAAATTTTTTTTAGAAGATCTGTAACACTAATTTTATTTAACGTCTTTACATTAAGTTCCTAGAGGGTCATATCCTTATAAATAGCAACTGTAGATTGCTTATGCCATTGGCCAGCATCTTTTAATAAAAGTATTATTACATATAGTTACCACAGTAGATAGTAACCCTAGCTATGACGTTTACATTGTCCTAAAACAATGTTTTCGCTAAAGATACCCGCATCCCCTCTTTAATTCCTCAGCATTTCTTAAATGATTTCTAAGTCATTATTCTTGAGGTTTCCGAATTTTTGGCGAAGTGGGCCGTATTCGAAGAAGTAAAACTGTTAGATGGATGGATAAGATAATAAATAAAATAATGACTTTGGTTGATACTTTTATTTTTAATTTGATAGATTGATCTTTTTAATAGCAATATTACTATGGTGATCTTTTAAACACTATAAAAATATTCTCCATCATTTGAAAGTACCGAATTTTGATGGTAATATATAATGGTAAAGTTATGGAATCAATATTCTTCTTTAAGACATGAAGTATACGTCACATAAAGATTGTTTAAGAATAACTATTTCCAAAGTTATTAAGCCTAATCTTTTGACCTAAAACTGTATATCAGCCAACGCTGAAATAGATTTAAAACATTTTTCCTTTTGGACTTTATCCAAATTATATTATTTTACGCAAAATGGCGTATATGTTATCGATTTTTGTAATTAATAAACAAAAACGAGACATTATAGATTTTTGTCATCATTTGCTCTCTAAATTAGCATATACTTTAAATAATGTATTAGTCAATGAACTATTTAAGATGAACAACTAGCAATGAGCTAAAATTTAAACTCCGTCTGCTTTTTAGCCGTGGGCCGAACTACAGACCCCAGCCTAAATATGTTTATGTGAAAGAAAGAATATATACGTTTGTTATCGTCTTTGTTTGTCTTTTTAATGTTTGTTGCTTAAAATGATTGCTCATATTTTGATTCTTTTTTAATGATTAGATAATTTAATAGTTAATTTAGAATTATATTTTCCACTTTAATAAAATAGGAGAGCATGTTCCACTGACTTTAAACACATCATCACACGATCAAACCTTAGAACTTACTCGTGGAGTAGACATTACACCAAACGGAATTATTATCAAATACACAGGTACGTAGTGTATTTTAATTGCAAATTTGCCTGGCTAAAATCTATGATTTAGTACAGAAGCCTTAATTATGCAAAAAGATATTTTTAAAAATTCAAACAATTTCTCACTGGCGTGTTTTAGATAAATTATTTTTATGAGCTATTATTTTACTTATTCATTTTGTTTGCATCAGAATTAGATGGTATTATACGCAATTAACTCATCTTTTATCACGAATTAATTTGAAAAAAAAAATTTTTAATTTATTTAAGTTATATACATAAAATATCAGCGTCATACTAAACCAATTTATGTAGAATTAGTTTCATTTAAATTCGTTTCTTTAAAAAACATACGATTTTTTTTAAAATCCCTTAGGTCTCTATTATGTGTATTCAAGTGTTAAATTTAAGCCTAAACAGCTTGCTCAAAAGGTAAGTTAAAATATATTATTTTATGAAAGATAAAATTATAACATAATCATGTAAGTTGTACATTTTTACCTAACATGCGTGTTGCATTTTATTAAAAATACGTATCTTGCAATAACTCATAAATCTTTAATGCATTTCATCTGTATTTAAGACTTTATATCACTACATTCATCGGATAAGTCCCAACAATTCCACGCGGTCTTGTGTCCTATTGCGATCTGGTCACACACCATGTCAGGATTGTATACAGTCTCAGGACAATTCTTACACTGGTAAAGTCTTGTATGATTGTATGCGATTGAACATTTCAAGTTTTCTTTTTGAAGCGAATTAATTTTTTAAAAGAAATAATGCTCACTAAGATCAATTACAATATGAGTGATTGACTTTAAACGCATTTTATGACGCAAGGATTGCCGTGTGTGAGGCAGTTCCAAACAAAATGGATTAATTTAATTGAAAAATAAGTTTTTCTTTCTTTTAGTATTCTATTTATTTTGTAAAAGATACCTAAAAAAACAAGTATTTTCCCATATAAAAATGTAAGACAGTTATTCAATTTCCCACGGTCACAAAGGAAAACGATCTTATATTGATTTGATTTTACAGGTGGTATTTTCTTTCTTCAAACCGGGGACAAAATTCAAGTTTATGTTTCAGAACGTGGAGTCGTGGATCCACAGAAGGAGGACATGTACATGGGGCTGATGATGTTGTTATAATCGTACACTTATTGTTAAGTTTATTCCTGGCATATGGAAAGGAAATTACAATTTTTAAAAATTATTTTTGAAAGCAGAAAATTATGTTGGAAAATAAACAAATGTGCAAAAATTTGTTTACATTAAAATATTATAAAAATTTAATTTTTGAATAAAATGGCGTTTTGCAATTTTTACTTTTTTCGTGTTCAGAATGTTAAGGAACGTATTGAAATCGTCTTAACAAGCTGAATTGAGTATAGAAAACAATATTTACGTTTAAATCCATCCAATGTCGGAAAAAGACAGTCATACAATCTTGTCTGTATTGGTTTGAACACGATAGCTTCAGAATCGTTTTAGTTATGTAGAACAAATTTTTATTTTTAAATATCATGTTCCATATAAAGTTTTAAGTGATTTTCGGTAACTTGAAATTGTTATTTACTTTCTCTGCGTTTACTCAATAACCTTCAGGATTTGATAATTTTATAACTATACACAGAGTAATTCAGTTTTATTTATGCGTAAATCGACTTCTCATGGCTTCGATTTTCCTGCCAGATTTGACAATAAATGAAAAAGTGCTCCAATAGCTCAAAGGAGATGTCTTAGGATAGATCACCATTTATGTCTCCTTCTTGCAACTTGTTTTCAAGAGTTTTAAAAATTTAGAAAAGGTCAAACTTTTATTTTTTAAATGGCTTAATACAATATGAATAATCCGTTTGCTATTTAAAATAAGACGTAGACTGTTGGTTTTTTCCCTCAATTTTACTATACATTAATCATAAAGGCATATATATATATATATATATATATAGTATATCTGTATAATTGATTTACAACTTTTATCTTTATTACTATTACTATAACCATTGCGTTTGTTTTGTCTACTTTTTATGAATTTCATGCATTCTTGTTAATCATAGGCTGCTAGACAAAACTTTTAATGACTCTCTTGATACTTTTTAAGACAAAATTAAACTTTCTTATTTGAAATTTAGTTCCATAAAATAACACTGTGTCGTTGTATATATTTTTGTTTTCCTGTAATTAAGACTTATTTTAAAATGTTAATAATACGAAACTATGTGTATTAAATAAAGAAAGATACATATAAATAGACGTATTGGCCTTTACTATTGAATGGTATGAAGCAACTTTTAAAGAGATATTGCCCAAAAACCAAACATTTTATGCTCATCATAAGGAATACTGAAATATTCTATGCAATTAAAGAAAGGGAATGATATTGTAAAAATAAATAAAGAATTATTCGTGTTTTTCATTACAAAATATAGTTTATATTGTGAATAATATTTTAAAATGCTGTTAACTGCTGAATTTTTTTTTAAAAATACATAAAAGGAAGGGAATTAAGTTTATGATATGGCTTTTATCATTAAACAAATATTTCTAATGCATATGAAAGTTTAAACAAAATATTTTAGAAAACGATGGTTTAATATTTTTACACGATGGTAACAATAAAATTTATTTTGAAATATATGTGATGTTAAAAAAAAAAGAAGCAATTTTGAGTTATTAATTAAGCTATTTTGTAGATAGTTTGTAACACTCTGTCTTCACTTCTGACAACTAAAACATGTGTAGGTGATTTTCACTCTAACCTCTAGTGACCATTGTAGGAAGTAATTTTCTTCTATCAATTTCATGGAAGCGGTAGGTTAACATAAAGTTGGTTAGAGTAAATTTTGGGATGACGCGATTAAATTTTTTTATATAAGCGCAATATATGAAACGACATATAAATCAAAGACTGTAACAATAAAAGAGAGATTAGGACAGCGTTGGTTTGAGTCACATTGTTCATTTGGAAAGCATGGATTTTTAAGAAACTTTTAGCTAATAATATAGTTTTTTTACCATGTCAATAACAAATTTTGTTTGTAATAGGTATTTGCTAATACAGCAAATTAAAGACGAACAATACTTAGAGGCATAACTAATGAGAAACTATCAGTAAACCCCCATATCAATGAGTTTATTTAAAACTCAAAGAAATACTTAGGCTTTATTAAATGAAACCTAAAATATTTATTTAACTAAAATACCATCTCACCTTCGTGAGACCTGTATTAGAATATGCATCTTTTGTATAGGAACCATCAACCAAAGAAAACAGTGATAAACTAGAACAAATTAAAAAATAAGCTGCCAGATTCATTACTGGAGAAAATTTAAAATTAATAAGCATACCACCATTAGTTAAAACATAAAAACGTGAAGCACTAGAGGATTGAAGAACCGAGAGTAAAGTATTAATAAAACATAAAGTAATTAACTCTAATTTAGAAATTATTACAAAGATAACTTAATACAACCCTAATAGAGACGTTTTTGCCATCTGAAATTCGAGCGTGGTTTGGGCGGTAAAAGAAACCAGGAAAGCCAAAACTTTATCAACATTTAACACTCTAATAATAATGCAAAAAAACAACAAACCAAAGATACGCGTAGGACGCAATAATTTTCTGTATAGATTGCGAGTCTGTAACAGATAAGATAAAATAGCGACTTTAAATGCTGAGGTAGTTTTTTTTATTAAGTTCAATTTCCTTCGTTTTAAAAATTTAGTAAAATATTTTTTTTTTTTAATGCAGAGGCATACTTGGCTATAAAAATTTAGCACCTCAAACGAAATTTTAGTAAATACATTTTTACTCTCAGCTTATGCTACATGAAAATTAATGTTACGTTTGAAAACATATCTTTACTTTTAAACCTGTCTTCTTCATTGTGCTGCAAACTTCAAATCGGTCGCGTTTACAAGCCGCACGGTATTTTTCCCTTGCACAAAAAACACCAGATAATCACAACAATTTGACTCCTGTTTGTGTTCACTTTATGTGCAGTAAAATTAAATGAGATAAGAACATTATTTAATAAAATCAAATATTTCAAAACTTATATTGGATTAAATATAAATTATTATTAAATCATTTATGTCATCCAAGGTAGTTCTCAAAAATATTTATTAAAAATATCCTACTAAAAGATGAAACATGTTTAAAATATTTTACTTCATTGGCATGAATTCATTTACTTTTTCATTTAGGTAACGTCTCAACTATTTCCGCACCCCAATAAACATTAGCAGATACAAAAAAACCAATGCCCCACAAAAAAGCAACCAGTTAAGTCCTAACCAATGACGCAGTGAGGCGTGGAGTTAATTATAGTAGTTGCTTAGTGTAAAAAAATGGGTGTGAAACAGCACGCTATGTTTAGTGATTACTGTGTATTAAAATATTCTTATGGTCTGTGTTATGTGATTCCTTTTGGAAATACGCAAAGATTTATTTGATCTGCATGATGTCAACTTCTGGCTATTTTATATCTAATCACAGACCACGTGAGTCTTTGTTAAAACTTGTTGTATTAATATTCTTAATTTGGTTCATATTATTGTGATCATCTACATAAGAGTTTAATAATTTTTTCTGTAAAATAAAATTTTCAACAAAACCATCATTGTCTCTATTAGTTCTTTTAATTACATTTGTGCTGACGTAATGGAAAAACATAACACATCTTCTTTTTATTTTTTTTTTAAAAACACAATTTAATTTATACATCACATTAATTAATTTTTTTTTTAAATGGTACAAAAATGTTATATATATTTTTTAATTAAAAATATATTTAAAGAAAGTAATTTCATTACCAATTTTTGTTTTCAAATATAGGTTAGAGTAACTACATTATTCTAATAAAGTGATCGTGATATAATTGATAAGTTGGGGTTATAACTCAAGACGAGTAAACATTTACAGATTAAATCGCTATTGAAGCAGTAAAATGCAACGCATATTGTTATTTTTTTAAATAATCTAATAACAGACTATCCTGGACTTAGGTAAACTACATTTTATACAAAGAGAATTATTACGTCATTTTGACGTGTAGTTTGTCGATAAAGTCCTTGAATAACATTAGAAAAATCAAGAGAACAACATGCTTACAAGTTATTTTTTTTTCCAAGTTGCATTTGAATCAATTTATTTTAAAATCAAAATCTTTTGTTCAGCAAGAGGTTTTTTAATTGATTAAATTAATTTATGTTTTCATTCATTATACCTAGTCCCAGAACTGAGTGTTTCCCTGAAAATGGCCTATTTTAGCTGCTTGCTTGAAGCCATACAGGTAAGCGTAATTCTTTTTTTTTGTAAATTAAAGTTCATACAGATTCAATCAAAGATTGTTTTCCTTGAAACGTGATATATTTATAGATCAAGTTATTTATACGTATTTTGTTAATCATAAAAAATATATAAAAAATTGGCATTTTAAATTCTGAAATAAAAACCAAATTACAAAGAACTTAATTATACGTAAAGTAAAAACCAGCATATGGACATTAATTAATGTACTGATAAAATGTTTTTATGTGTCTTTGGAAAACTCTCGGGTAGAAACATTTATATATTCCATAAACTGCCATGCAAATTAAGGAATTCCCGATTACCAGTCTAGATAGGCCTTGGCTTTCCCACAGTAACTTCCATCACAGGATTTACATGATTTAGTTTTCTGACACGACTGAGCATTATCAGTTATACAGACCTTAGTTATCTCACTGCCCTCAACATCACTGGTCATACATGCCTTGGCTTTCTCACAACACTGACTATCATTGGTTATATAGTCCTTGGCTTTCTCACAGCACTGACCATCACTGTTCATACTGGCCTTGGTTTTCTCACAACCGTGACCATTACTGGTCATACAGGCTTTGACTTTCTGACAGGACTGACCATCATTGGTCATACAGACCCTGGTTTTCTCACAGCACTGACCATCCCTGATCATACAGGCCTTGGTATTCTCACACAATTGACCATCACTGGTCATACAGGCATTGGTCTTGTAACAGCACTGGGCATCACTGGTTACACATTTATCTCTTCCTTCAGCTTTGCTCAAATCTTCAGATTTACTGTCAGCCAGGGCATTGTGATCTCCCTGGAAGAAACATAAGAATTCTTGTAAATGTTTTAAGGATTAGTTGACTTCTTTTTTACTTTAAAATTGGTAAAAATTTCAATATTTAATTAATTGATATAGATAAGCTCTAATTTTATTTTTTTTAAATATGCACAGATATTTATTTACCATGAATTTGATTAGTACTCATGAAGTCTATTTCTATTATATTTATATGTGAATTGTATACGTCTTAAAATTAATTTTTTGTCGGACATATAAACAATAAACCTGTATTTGAAAAATCGTATATTTATTACATGAAAAGAATTACCTTTATCAAACCACTGCAAGAATAGTAACTCATCTGTGCGATGTTTTCTTTCCCAGTTTCTTCTTCATACCATTTACATTCAGAAAAGGGAGGCCTGTCCAAAATATGATAATAGCTTTATTATTTGCATTATTTAATTTTTCAACCAAAAAATAAAGAAAAATAAACAACAAAAACACACATATGATTTTAAGCTGCTCTTTCTTTAAGGACTTGTTATATACCTTAACAAAAACATAACTTACTTACAAGTGAAAGTTATTTTTATAAATAGAAGACCAATAAGTATACCAACTGCCTTTTTGCTAATATACATTTGTCAATTATTATTATTACAGCTTTTTAAAAATTTGAGTGACGCAGCAAGTCCTTATCTTTAGAAATTACACTATGTGTATTGAACAGAAAATTCTATTATATTTACACGTAGACATGAAGAGACACGGCCAAGAGGGAGTCATCATTGTTAGTTACACGATGCAATCCTTTTTCATCTGAACAATAGAACAAGCAATGAAATAATTTTAAAATAATTTTGACCAAAAAAAAAACAAAACAATTATACTTTTTGTCTAGAAGTCCGAATGGTTCTTATTTTAATCAAATTTCAAGAGGCAATAAAGTAAAAAAAAAAGTATTATTATTATTATTATTATTATTTTATATATTAGGGCTGTTATCGATTAAATTAAATTTAATCATTAACTTTTGAAAAATTACCGATTAATTAAGCGATAGTTTTGATTAAAAACAAAGAGTTTTTTTTATATCAGTGTCCTTATAAAACAGGTTATTTTAAAGTTTACACTCTCCAACTTTCTTTAACGCAGAAGATTGTACGTAAAAAAAAATAAAAGTAAAAACTATTATTAAGTATTTATTAAAAGATCGCAAAAATGATAAAAACATTTCTTTAATTTTAATCACTATTTTATCGATTAAAATAATTTTAATCAATAAAATAATTTACCGATTAATCGATAAATTAATCTGTAATTTCCGCAGCCCTAATATATATATATATATATATCTATATATATATATATATTCACGCACACACATAATAAGTTAATTTTCAAATATTTCGTAACTAAAACTATAAAGGAAATTCATCTCCTTTATAAAATTTAAATATTGAAAATTGTCTCTTTGCCTGTCATGTGGTTGACTTGGTTCAACGTGTAAATTTTGTCCTGTTTGAGTTTCAAAGGGCTGCCATTCTTTTCAGGCTGATAATATTGTTCCTCACGGAATTCTCCCTGCAATACCTGAGAGGGTCCAAAAGTATTATTTTAAAAATGGACTCAATAAAAAATATTTTTTGTACGGATTGAAAATATATTAAATAGAGACTTGCCTTAATGAAGCAATCTGACCCCTGATGAGCATGAATCTTGCTTCCTTGTTTCGGTTGCCAGCAAAGAACGAGGACGTTGAACTTGCCAGGTTTCTCGTACACATGGTTGCGAGTGTAGCTGATTTTAAAATTAGGAAAAATTGTTTATTTTGAATTAGCTATTTTTAGTCCTTTTTAATTACATGCCAGTACAAAATTTCATTTGGTTAACTGAATCTAGATTTAAAAAATAATGTAATTATTCGTACTGTTATTAAAATGAAAATATGGAAATTTGTTTATTTATAAAAATGTCGTCCTTCCAGATGGTATAATACTTTTATTATATAGAATTAAATATGGAGATTTGTTTTAGATTTAAACATTATAATGTTCCTTATCGAGGGTAATTTAGTAATTAACAATATATATCATGATTGACTTTTCAGTTAAATGTTGTTCTGTAAATAGAGAATTGCATACGTATGAAGCGGAAAATGTTTCTCCACTTTTCAGAGCACTTTTGAACATTATCAAAATTACTTATATTGATTTTCTGTCTTATGAGATATGAGTTTCAAGTTATTAACTTTTAATTATTAAAAAATCGTAAAAAACAATTATTTTTTTTACTATTAATCCATTATAAAAGAGACATAAATATAAGAATCTATACATATAATTCTCCTCATGGTTCAACCATGCCGGACACCAAGCAAGCTGTAAAGAAAATGTAGTGCACAAGTGGGGGGGGGGTCATCAAGACCAATAATGCGTTCAATTGAGGTCAATTACTTTGTTCTTTCAGATCAAAAGAATATCATGGATTTTGCTGTATAGTGGTTATTACATTGGGCTAACACGCGGAAGGTCGTAGGTTCAAGCCCCAGCCTAGACATTACTTTTTAAATTAAAAAAAAAAATATTTGTGTTTGTGCCCGTTCATTTCCCTCTTTCTTTTCGAACATGATTTCCCAACACGTCTGTTCATTCGCATTGTTCTGATTTCTTCGTAATATAGCTTTAGTCTGTTCTTCCCCTCCCTTAATTTCTTTGTACTATTTATGAGCAAGTCTGCAGCGTATGCTATGCCAAAGCTGCATCTAGTGTTTATTATAATACGCATTGAACGACAATTCAACAATTGTTTTTAGTTATGTGTCAGATATGTTTGCCTGCCTGCTGATTTTAAGCTCGATTTGTTCGCGGGAAAATGATTATGAAAAAATGTTTAACATCGTGCGCACAGCAAGACAGATTAGCAAGTAATGGCATTTACATTTATTGAACGGAAATATATTTCTTAAAAGTATCTTTAATATAATACGCAACGCGACACTTTTGCACAAAAATTATCATAGTACACAGAAATAAATAGAAATAATCTAAAAATTCATTAATTTTATTACAGTACATTCGACCGATCTGGAATGTCTATTCATCCTTTTTATCATCGGCATGAGTCTGTCTGCAAAATTTCAGCTCGTTAGCTTACGAGAAATTTGGTTAAGATTCGATCCGACGTTTTATCGGCTAGCTGGCGACCCAAGTTATGATAAAGGATTTAAAATGACTCAAATATGTTGTTCGAATTCTGCATTAAATTGACTGCAGTACATATTAAGTACTGCTTTTTAATTTAAAAAATTATTGCCTCGAAATATTAAGATATTTGATAATTAATCAAATAATAATGTGATTACGAGAGTTCAAAAAAACATTTCAAGTTATGTATTAGTCATTGGTCATTAGTTAAATCATAATGAAAATATTTAGCAATTAAAAAAGAATAACTGAAGTAGTATTATTATTTCCTGAAAGGGTACTAAGAAGTTTGCCTTATTTTGACGTTTAATATAGAAATGTCTACTATAGAATATAACAAAAAAAAACTTTTAATTGGAGCCGAATGAGTAAAGGTGTTTCAATCAAGAATTAGACGTTAGTCCTTATTAAATTTGGTTAACAATGTAAAACAATATTGAAAACACAAGTAGAAATTAAATTAATATTACAAGTCGACAACTCACGCATCTCCTTGATTGGTCTTAGCAAACTTTTCCCAGTCAGCTCTGTTACTTTCATAGGACTCTATCAGATAGAAAATGTTGTCTAGGTCCGGACGCTTATCCCAGTCCAAGTCTTCAAGTAACCTGATAAGTTCATCCAGGCTTTTCGGTACAGGTGGTCTAATTGACCTAAACATTAAAACACAAATAACTTAGGTTAGCAAGGCAAAGCAGTATAGTGTACTTTATTATTAATGCATTAATGATTTTGATCAAATTTTTATTTTAATTTTTTTAAAAAGTATAAATTTTGAAAATTGTAAGCAATCACAATTTTTATTTAACTTTCAATGGTATTTCACTTTCTTGCTAAATTAGCTAACAAAGGAACTTACATTTTGTTTTAAAATGAAATCACTGTCTTAACTACTAAACTGTTGTTAAAAATGAATTCAGTATCAAAGTGTAAATACAAATGTTGTGCAACAGAAATCAACTAATTTTGTATGAAATCGTCTCTATGATCTAAGAGGCTTGACTTCTTACCATTCATTGGTTTAGAGGAGTATATACATCCTATATACACAGCCTAATACGATGCTGAGCTTATTTTACAAGAAATTTAAATGAAATACTTAAAATATAACAAAGTTGCTGATGATTATCTCATGAATTGACGACATTTGCTACTTCTATAAACACAACAAAAGCTTCTCTATATTTAGTCCTTACTCAAGACTTTCGGGTTTTAGTTATTTGTTATTTTGCCAATTCTAAACTACCAACGCCCATAAGTTAACAGTTACAAATTTGAGCACTTTTTAACTTGCCAAGTAAATATTTCTCCGCCAATAACGCTTACGTCAGAAATAATATTGTAAAGTGTGGTGCGCTAATACTAGTGCTGATCAAAATTTTTCTAGTAAATGTATGCCTTATATCTACTTTTTAGTTTTTACTTTACAGTAGATATTTTAAAATGAGAACAAATATTAATTAAAATATTTTTTATTATCTCATTGGCATTTAAAATGTTGCAACTGTCATATCTATATTGATTTTTGTTAAAATTAAGAATTGTTTTTTTGTTTTTTTTAAAATAATAATAATAATAATAATAAAAAAACAAACCCAGACACGTCCAAAAAAATTAATGGAGTAAACATTTTTTAAAAATAAAGTTTCTTAACGTAAGACTTATTTCATGCTTAATACGTTAAGTCAACCAACAAATATTAGAAGCGTTGGATTAAATATCTGTGAACATGTATTTTTCGAATTTCGGGAGCTAACAATTTGATATCCTAATGTAATGTGTGCTTTGTTTTGACAGTACACGGTTTTTATGTTAATTAATACTCTTGCATCTAGCGAAATAAATCTTCAAAATAAATGAAATAATATTGATATAAAACAATAAAAGAATGATTTTTAAAAATATATTTTGTCAATTGCAGCTTTTGACAAAGTCAAATACTTAAAACATATACATATGAGGTTCAACAGGTATTTCAAAATAAAGGTATTGTATTGGTAAGGTAAGAGCAGTAAACAAAATTAAATCAGTCGGTGACATAAGATTTCTTATATTATTTATTATGTAGACTCTATTTAAATCTTTTTACAAAAATTTAATTTTATGGTAGAATTTCGGGGAACACTGGATTTTTCAATTTTTTTTTTAACGTTGATTATGTATTCAGCACCAAAAATAAATGTCTCATTGCAAATGATAAATTCTACCCTATTGATTACACCTGAAGAAACTTTTCGCGCCCACTATATTTAGTTTTTTAAAGATCAGAATTTTGTCAATTTCTTGCCAACCATAACAAATAACGGTTGAAACGAACGCCAACTATTTGCTAATAATATTTAGAACCATGTTGGAGAAGGAATTTTTCAAAATCTTTTTTCTTTTGTCTCTGGTAATTTTAGCAGCAATTTGTAGATAGTTATTATTTAGCTTACGTTCATATTTATTGATTTGACATTACTTTTAATGTAATCTAGATTAAAAGTTAATGGGATTTTCCCGCTTTGTGAATGCTAATGTTAGATTGTTGCGTTGTGCGCATTATATTGACACATCATTTGTGTATGTAGCGTGAGGGTTAATGATGTCATAATTTGTTTACTTTGAGAATGACTGTTTTGAAATGGCTTATTAAATCTACATTGAATTCCCTAGAATAAAAAAAAAACGAAAATTACTTGTCGAAAATTAAGTTTCAATACTCATACGAGTTTTTGGTACTTGTTTTACTAAGAAACTGTAAAATAACTTAAATAATGCGTTTTAAAAATATGATTTACGTTTAAATAAAAGAAAGTATCTTTTTTTTAATAATGCTTTTAATTTTTGTAGGCAGTTAAAGAAATGGCATTAGTTATATAGTAATTTTTTTGGGGTACTTTATACAGTAATTATGTCTACCGTAATTTGGTATAAACCAGATTTTAATAGATCATTTTTAAGATAGAAAATACAATATGAGGGCTGAGACTGCATCAGGCTTACAAAAATTAAATAGAAAAGACTTAAACAAGGTAAAGTTTAGTCTGACAGGACGTAACAAAACAGCGAACATTTCGGGAAAGAGCCTTTTTTTCTTGTAAAAGAAATGATCTGAAACAAAATTGTTTTATAAAACCTTGGTAGCCCAATTTAAAATGCAAATGGGCACTGAACTTCTAATGTCAATTCGCGGGCCCCGAATGTCTGTTTTTGGTATAGGCTTAACATATTTTCTCCATTATATTTTTAACAATCTAGAGGAATATATTCATGATGAAACAGAATTAAATTGAACAGCTATTTAAAATTGGCATCTTGCACAGTTTGGACTCAAGGGCCCGTAAATGTCATTTTTTCCCTTATATTACCTTTATAAAAATTAGTGCTAGCTTATTTAAGTTACTGAGAAAATAACGGATTTTATCAATCTTAGTACACAAAAACTCAAGAGTCTATAAATAATGATTATAATAGGAAACTGAAATCTTTATGTTCATTCTCTCGGGCAGGCGTCCCCGAATGTGTTTGTAATGCACGTTAATAATTTAAATCCCCAATCAATTTTACACAGGATTGAAAAACATAGATTGAGTACAAATTATCACTCATTTTAGAGCCTGGCCCTTTAATGTCTTTTTTTTCTTCTATATTAAGCTTTTAAATTATTATTTAATTATCTATTTGCTATGAAACTTGGACTTTTTTCACACTTCTTGCATAATTGTTTTTAAAACATATCACTCATTGTACTCTTAAATAGTCATTTTTACTGAGATCGTTGCAACGCACGACCGGGTCTGCTGGTAGAAAATACAATAAGCACTAAGTACTTCAATGTATAAATTAATAATTATTGATTTACAAATTAACACCCAACCACGATTTATAGAAGCATTATAATTTTTCCGATTACTATGCTGACGTTAATATTTTTTCTATAAAAGTGAGGCTTACTTCATATCTCTTATATATATATACATATTTATATATTAATTATTAATTTTTTTTGAGATAGCTGGTTATTATAGTTCAGAGAAACATTTTCTGAGCTTTCAAACTCTTTCTGAAAGAACTAAGAAATAATCGCATACATGGAAAGCACAATTTCGATTCAGCAAGCTAATGTCTAAATTATATTTTAGGCGATCAAAGATAAAATGAGTACATGAAATCCAACAATGTAAATATATGGTAGCAACCACTTTAACGTATTTATTTATATACGCCCTCAAATGTTTTTTTAAAAATTTTTTCTTGCAATTTATATATATTCTATTTAGATTTTTAAAAGGATTTTACAAAATAATTTATAAATCTTTAAATTCTCTAACTTTTTATTGCTTTTATAACAGAATAAATTTGAGACTTGTTAAATTAGGTTTACAAAACCAACGATACAGAATATTCTGAATATTATGTACATTGACCAGACAATGATGCTAACATGTTGGAAGTTTATTGCTTTTTATAATCAGGTGTTAAAGGGTTCGCTCAAAGACGAACACTTTAGCTATGATGTAAATAAACCTAGGGGACAAAGGCTTCAAGTGATAGGGTATGAGACACTAGGAGAACATAGAGTCAGCAAGGACACAGGTAGATAAAAAAACGTTATTAATTTTTATAAGGCACAACAATGTTATATGGTTCCCTGCATAACTTAAATTTAAAACAAGCCCATATACAAAATGTAACTTACAAGAAAACAACACACTATACCTAATGCTTAGATTACAGAGAACCTGTCAAGGAACATTTAAATGAAAGGGAATTTCCGTGGAGTCTTATGTACTCCTCAAAAGTAATCTCGTGTCGAAAAAAAAAATCACAGTAAACGTATGCTACTTAAGCAAATACTCTATGTTACACTGATAAAAATCCTGTGGCATAATTATCGAAACTTGTTTTTGTAAATTGTATACTCTTTCTCAATTACAAAAAATGTATTTTTATTTTAAGTTTAATTACAGCATGCAAAATATAAAGAAATTAATTGCAAAACACAGAAACGACTTGAACCAGTTTTAAGTCTGATATAAATAAAATAGAAAATGATGAGTACATAGACAGCCAAAGCTGCAATTTTCCTTTTCAATTTTCCACACACAAGATATGATTAAACCATTAACGTCAATAACATGATTTTTCTTCTTCCCTTTTTGAACAACTATCAACTTCTATTGTTAGCGTTTCACTTCAAGAGACTGTTATGACGAAATGTGGCGGACAAATTTTAAAGAAAGCATATGCTATTGATATTATTTTATCATTAAGATTTACATGTATCAATGTAATGCTTATTACAATGTTATATTATTTTTCTATTTTAAGAATTTAAAGGTTTTCATAGGGTTGTCAATCTCAGCGAAACGGATTTAGCTGTGTCTCTACATATTTATAGGTTCGCACTTTTTTCTTAGAAGTGGTACAAAACCCTTTTTTTATAAAAGTATGGTAGACTTAATGTTATTTTCTAACATTTACATCATAACAATTACAAAAACTAGAAATTATACATTCAAAAGATGAGTGTATCTGATCACTTGTATTCAGAGCAATTCAAAGAGACATATGATTAACATTTTACATCTAGCTTAGTCTTTTGTTATAGTAATAACATATGTAATAGTTGGTTTTATTAGTATGAGGCTTATTTACAGTATGTAATCATATAAACGGAATGTGTACAGCTATAATCCTTTCTTTGCATCCGCAGCCTGATATTTTACTATACTTTTTTATCGCCAAATTACTGCAATTTCAGCAGACTTTGGCAGTCTTGCGAAACCAACTATTGGTTGGCTCCATCTTTTAGCATTGAGTTCACGCTTGAACATTCTATTTCAGAAAAAGATGGAGGAGAGTTTTATTTTATATCTGAAATAACCTGATGTTCTCTAGACCCCATACCCTTGGTTGAGTCATTACATCATGACAATACCAACAATAAGTTATATACTAGAGTTTTTCATCTTGTTATTTTCGATCTTTATATAAGTCGGCCTTTATAAAAATCCTTTAATATTATCGACAAAAATCGTTAAAAGGACCTGACTAAAATTGGAGCCCTAAGATTCTGAATACACAAAATGAGAAACCACAATCCACAAAGACAACATACGAGCTCCTAGATACGTAGGATTGAAAACATGGTTGTACTGAACCAGGTATTGACAAAGTCATTTTGAAAGATTATGAAAAGTGTTTGATGCTCATCGGTATTGAGATAAAAGTGGACGAAGTTATAGATTTTTCAAATTGTGTTATTCTAAACTATTTTTGTCGATAATATTAAAGGATTTGTCCAAAAAGCAGTCAGCAAAAAACAAATATTTCAGATATGATACACAACCGTAAACACACTCTTATATCTCCCTTATTAACTTCACAGTACAATCCACGCTGAAGTGTATTGGATGTCTTTCGACAACATACAATAAAAAATCCCCAACTTGTCTCTTCCTACCTCTATTAGAGAAGTTAGTTCGGATACACTGTTTAGATCCTTCTCTAAAACTCTTGGTTATATTGGGTTTGACACGTCCACAAATACCTTTATCACTCACATCTGATGCTCTGCGTTCACCATCATCCATCATATCACCTCAAAACACAACTACATATTAATGCAGCAATAAAATATAGTCTGTGCTCTGGCATTCTTTCGGCTTGACGATTGTAATTATCATCTTTCAGGTTCACCAAAATAATACATGGACAATCTACAAACCGTTCAAACTCCGTTCACTTCACAGGCAGCCTATACAAGAGCGAATTGATTGCCAATTGTTTGCTCTTTGTCTCAACTTGTTTTCGAAGTCATGCACTTACTCCTACTAAAATTGTATTTTGTTTACCCACTCTTTCGTCAGCTTCGCTCTTCTGTGGACACACGTATTCTTTCAATACACACACTAAAGATTGTCGAGATGTCTCTCTCTTTTATGCCCCCCTCCCTAAACGAAAAGATATTCTCTCTGATTACGACACATTCGTAGTAAACCCACAAGTAAAGCCTTGAAGACTGCACTACAAACACTTTTTTTTCAAACTTAACTTTCCAAATAAACAGTCAGATTTCAAAATAATCTGACGGATAAAAGCAATTTATTTGTGAAATCATGTCATTTCATTTTTGTTTAATAAGGATATGAATGTTTTAATTGAATGCATTAATAAAAACTAGTTGCGTAGCATACGCCGTAGACTTTCTATTTTCTGTTTTTACTAAACACATAGATCTACTTTTTCTCAGTCAATTTAGAAAAAAAAAGCATTTAACACTTTGAGTTCTTGGTAATTTTACATTTCTTTTGGGTGACTTACAGTGTAAAATTTAAAATTTTAACATACTAGCTTTTACTGGGCGGTGTTGAAGTTGAACGTATACTTTATTTTATTCTATAGCCTATAGCAGTAAAAGTAGCAATACATTAGTAACAGGATATATATACCATTAAATACTTGTGAACTCGATTCTTACTTACATTACAGCCCACCTCTATCAACATGCACTATCATTGATATAGATACAGAAGAACCAAAAGTTCAAAGAATCGACGTATTTGCTAACAAAGTACGTATGCTACCATTTTACCTGTATGAATTTTTTAAATACTATATTCCTAAATGACAGAACAATTTTCAATATCCTCGATGAATTAACTTTGTTTTTTATTGTTCAAGGATCATTTTTTGAAATGTTTTTGTAGTAGAAATCTTTCATTTTGTTAATGTATAATTCTTTAGAATATAAAGTTTTCGTTTCCAAATACCAGCAATACGAGCAACATGCAAACCCTTTGGGCAAAGTGATTTCTACAGAGAAAACAACATGTTGAATTTCTTCAAGAATTAACATTCGTATTTTTTGACAGACACGCCAGTCTCTGAGGGAACGTCTATTGTTATAGGAAAAAAAGAAAAAAATTAATTATTATTTTTAATTAAACCATTCATAAGGATATGTTTGGATGAATATTTTTTATTTAAAAAAAATACACAAAACATAATTTTAAAATCAAGTTCATAATCGGATAATTTGAAAAAAAGCTTAAAATAGTAACTTTTTAAATATTTAACATAATGTTACAGTTTTCTTATATAATTTTGTAGTCCTCCTGTTTTCTTTATTTTATTTTTTACTTTGTCAAGAATTAATTAAATATTCTCAATATTATTTTTTTTTTGTGTAAAGTATTTATATTTTACCGTGCTAATCGAATAAAGAAGGCTATAGTTTACGAAAGTGGCTTAAAATGAAAATTGCTTTAAATCTTAAAGGATAAAACAAAAGGAACCTAACTTACTATGCCTAATTGAGATTATTATCTTTTATTTATTAGCAATCGTACAAACTCTGTTCGTTGCGAGAATATAAGTAACTTAAAATTTATAAAATTATGTGGATGTACACATTTTAATTTTGTTTTTATTATTGTAATAATTTTTATTTTACACGCAAATTAGATACACGTTTTGAGGTGTGAGAAACTATTTTACTAGAATTTTTCTTTACTCATTTTATTGTGTGTTAAATATGTGCTTACATAACGTTATATCATACCTTACTCTACTAAAATTATCTAGAATTGCATGTAAAAAAATAACTGTATAAATCGGTGTTTTTATCTTGGAATATTGCCAAGTAATCATACCAAATTAACTTAACTTGAGCACAAATAAAAATATTTAAAAACAAGTTTTAAAGATACCACGTTTTGTGAACTAAAAAGAAGAAAATAAACTAAAAACGTGGGGCGCATTCGGCTGAAATTNAATTTCAGCCGAATGCGCCCCACGTTTTTAGTTTATTTTCTTCTTTTTAGTTCACAAAACGTGGTATCTTTAAAACTTGTTTTTAAATATTTTTATTTTATACTTTTTAGTTTTCATTTAAGTAGAATTGAGTACTATAATTAATGAAATATTAAATTGTCATGTGAATCAAGTATGCATGCAAAATTTCATCAAAACATCCAGACAAGAAAGACATCCAGACAAGAAAGCAAATTAAGAAAAACTTCCCTTTGTTGTTGTATTTCCTTGGTTGTCTCCCTCACACACAAGAAATAATAGGCATTTTGATTAGTATTTAATTAATTAATTAAGTAGAATTGAGTACTATAATTAATGAAATATTAAATTGTCATGTGAATCAAGTATGCATGCAAAATTTCATCAAAATTGGATGATCAGAAGTGGTTCAAATAAGGAATTCAATTTTTGCCCCGGAAATCCAGACAAGACGGCAAACTAATATAAACGTGGTAAAAATGGTCGCTGTAAAACTTTGCAAAATATATTTATATATATATATATATGTATTTTGTCTACTTTGCACATGGACCAACGAAGCTTAGACTTAGAGGTAAAATTACATGGTAGGCAAACCATTTCTCTCAAAGGACCTATAACCTTAATCAAGATTTTGAACAGTCACATCAGTCAAGAGTTTAAAACCAAAATGTTTGTGTAATCGTCCGGAAATTAGTTTATATTTATCGGCCTAAATATTTTCCGTTTTGACTCTCAGTACATTTATAAGTGGTGTGTCCCTTAATCGTTAAAGACAATTGCTATCGTTAAAAATGTAACCGATTAATCGAGAAATCATTGTTTATTTCCGCTAACCTACCATTCATTATTTATGTTTTTTTAACACATTAAAGTTATTTCAAATTCAACTTAATTCTCCGAATATAAGATTATTGTGTGGGTGCTTATGGGGATACATATAATATTATTGCTTAAACGTGAGCACTTTCAAAAGCATGAGTTCCACAAGACTTTACTTGTAGTGTTACTAATTATTTAGTATCTTATTTAACATTTTAAATATATTTTTTTCAGTGGCGTCACTTGGGGGGCGTGGTGGGGGCCAGCCGCCCCGGATGACACCATCAGGGGGTGACACCAAAATGAAAACTTTTATTCATCCCGTTATTTAGCACTGGAAAACTCGGAGGAGTTCTATGACTTAAGTTGTGAGGTGGGTGACACCATGAACTATCGCCCTGGGTGATACCAACCCTAGTGACGCCTCTGAATTTTTAGAAACAAATTTGTAAGCCTTTTTCAATGACTTATTTTACATTTTAAAGTATAAAGTTCTTTAAACAGGAGAACTGCAAGCCTTGTGATATGGCTGTTAAATTGAGTTAAACATGATCGATAAGAAATTTGACTACATTTTATTTACGTAAAGTAAAGTTGCTCTAGCATTTTTTCATCGAAAATGTTAGTACTTTACTTGATAAATTCATGAAAAAAAAATTAGTTTTTTTTTTTATTAGTCCCATAGCCTCCTTTTTTTTCGAGTTCGTAGGGGATTCTAATGTTTCCATTAGAACATTCTCGGGCTTAATAGATACTGGCGGCGCCCATCCCTCTCCAGGTCAGCGGAGGACTTTCCTAGCGTTAGTCATTTCTAAGCATTTTATAGTGGCTTTTCGTGGGCTCCATCCCACGCCCCTAAGCTTGTGAGGCGAGCGCACTATTGACTTCGCTACCCAGCTTAGCATTGCTCATTATAATATATTTTGTTCTTATATATATNATATATATATACTGGGGCTGTTATCGATTAATTTAAATTTAAAAAATAACTTTTCAAAAATTACCGAATAAGTACCAACATTACATGAGGGTTAAAACAAACTCACAGACCTACAGGTGGTCAATAATTGCAATTCTCGGAACAAATTTCTACGTTTATCTGGTCATGCTGGCGTGTGGAGGCTGAAGTGGCAAGCAATTGAGGATTAAGACTGTCCTTTCAATTATTAACAAGATTATTTACTAACATCTTTGGTTGGATACATTTTTCAGCGTTTTCTTATAATTTTATATTCTTAACATTAAAGTTTTCATAACAGATTTAAAAAATGTTCAACTTTAACTTATATCTAGGATGTATTATTTGATTGATGTGTGCGTTTTACGTTTTGCGTGGATAAATATATCTTTATATGTAAATTGTAAGATACATTTAAGTTTTAAAATTATAGACTTTTTATTGCTATTTTAATTTAAAAGTTAACCATTATGGATTACAATAAAAAAGTATATTATATAGTACCAATAGGCAGTATTAAAACATATCTCACTAAAAAATAAATTCTCTTCGGTACATAATATTGCAGCAAAACTACTTAATGCATTATAAAATGGTACTCACGTGGCACATTGAAATCTCTCCTACATTTGATATCCCAGAACTTAGAAATTAAGCACCAACATGATATCGTCTGATCAGGCCATTCTTTTGGATGCAAAATAATTCAATTCCATCATTTGCCTATTACCTTTTATACTGTTGTTACTTATTGTAAAATTCAAATTAATGTGTTGTTTTTTTAACTTTGAGCTCATCAAATTAAGTCAAATGAGACAAAATTTTAAAAACGTAAAATATAAACTACTCTACTTTGTAGGACAAAAATTAGTAACAAAATTTTATTGCTAAGGTAAACGATTTATTATGAAAAAGAATATATGTTAAAATATCATTATTTGTAACGGTAAACAACAATAAGATGTAAACAAGTTAAAATAGGATTTGCTTTTAGTGTAAAGTTGAGTAAAGAAACAAATACCTTTTACAACAGTGATACAACTTTTAATGATTAATAAGTAATTAAATTTAGAAGTGGAATTTAAGGTTATTTTATATTTTACACCATGTATTTATTTTTTCGAATTATGAATTATTTTATTTATTTACTTAAAATTATAAAATAACTAGGATATTACTTATCATTAATCTATTATAAAAATAGAAATGTATCTATATGTAATGTAATACTTATTTTGTCTTTTTCTATAATTTTTTGTTGTTTTAAAATAATTTCTGCAATTTTCAAGATATCAAAAATAAATTAAGAGATGTGTTTTCTCATTACACAAGTTATTTTTTGTTTTGTTTGGTACAAAAGTAAACTGTTTTGTTAACCCGTGGCATCTTAAATTTTATTTGCTTTATAATTACTAATTTTAAATTTTAAAAAAGTTACATTGATGACTTATGTTTTAAAAATCAAGACTTTACTAAACAAGTAATTTTTGTTTAACTTCAAATTTTGTATGGTAATCACATCAATGATAATTTAATGAAGCCATGATATTAGCTTAATATAATACCAGGTTGCTAATAATAAATGTTACACATTTAGGTAGATAATTTCTGTATGATGTTCATATGAATCATCATCAAAATCAAACATTTTTTTTAGAAACTCATTTATTTTAAATTATTATGTTTTTTTTAATTAGAATTTGCTCTGTAATTTAAAATAGGTTAATATTACAAACTGAAAAAAAAATTGTGTTTAAATTTCTAAATTTCCAACTTCATTGTAATAAATGTTGACATTAAAATATCAATTTAAAATAAGAATCGTTTTCGTGCTTCTTAACCTAATTGTGATAAACACACTGATAAAAATGGTGTCATAAATACAAGCACTATTCCATGTTCATTTGACCATGAATAGGTCTGTATATGTTCTTCGAATATAATAACATAAAACTTTTCCAAAAAAAAAATTGCAGCGTTTGGTTATAAACTTCCTTTATTTGTAAAAAAGATTACGTGGCTAAGAACATGCGACAATGGAAAGGTTTAGCTGGATTTAGACTTGAGTCGGTATGAAGTCTCGGTATTGCCTTATCTATGTTGACATAATTTTTAAAAAAAGACGTTACGAGCAAAGTGACATTGTCCACTATGGGGCCGTCTATAACGTACGTCACGCTTCAGAGGGGGGAAGGTGTGTAAGAAAGTGTGACAATTTGTGACACGGGGGAGGGGATTGTCCCACCATGTGTGACGTTACGGTATTTTATATTAAATGTCAATTATTTTGTAAAAATAATATATTTTTGTTCCAAAGAGTGACGTACTTTGGAGGAGGGGGAGGGGTCCAAGATATGTTACAGTTTGTGACAGAGTGGCTGTGTTAAAATGGTCAAAAATTATTTGACGTAATTTATGGTCGGCCCCTATGTCAGATAATCTCCCCTCAAGCATGTGTTGTTGTTATAATATAAACCTGTTGCTTGTATTTTTTAATGATCATTTTCTATTATATTGAACGTTGAATGGAGGTGGATTTATTTTTAGGTAGACGTTATTTCACAGGTAGGGGAACTTATACTTTAATATGGTGGAAAATGTGCTGTCCCCAGAGTATGTATTTGACAATAAATCCCCTTGGGGAATCCCGGTATGGAGAGGATGTATTTAGGAACACAGGCTGGCTCTTATTAATTGTAGAAAATAGTTGGATATATGTAAAATAAAAACCATTTCATGCTGTGTCTACACATTTCAGACATTATACTTATTCCTAGGATGATTACACTTGTTGTCTGTAACTATTCCGTGAATTAAATAATAAATACATATCTTTTCTTTTATTGAACCATTTAAAACTGGAAAGGTCTCAAGATTTAACAATTACTTATTATATGTCGTTCAATGAAACAATCGTATTGAACGTTCTGCTCCTTTTTTTCAAAATTGTCCCTTACAGAGTTCTGGGCTAGACCTGATAAGAAATAGTATGGCATATGCTGATAACGACTACAGTAAAAATAAGCCTGAGTTAAAATAGAAAAGCAAAGGTTGCACAGAATTTGATAATGGAAATATCAGATAAGGGAATTCCATGAGCCGAATATTTTTTTTTAATTTCTTGAAATTTGTTACATTTATTTCACTTTACATGTAAGTGTTGTGGTGAACTAATCTTAACCTGTAATGAATTCTATTGCGTTCTGTGAAATACAAAAATCAATTTTTTTTAATGTTTTGTTATATTTAAATTAAGTTCACATTGGTAAGGCAAAGCAATGTTAATATTTTTCAATACGTAGAGCTGTTTTGCTATTCATTAGTTTTTATTGCTTTTTCGTAATACTAAGGAATATAAACATTTGTAATTTTGCAGAAATATATATACCGTTATGTTTGGTTAATTGTGAAAAGTAAATATACTTTTTTTAAAATTAAAAATAACATATATTTTCTTTTGTCATTTAATTTGGTTTGGTGTGTTGTGGCTATATTAAACATACCATTTCAAAAAATGAAAATAATAAATATGCAATTAGATCTAGATCTACCTGTTTAGTGTTCATGTCAATTTGTATTTTAGAAAACTGCGCAAAATGTTGTGTAATAAATGAAAATATTGCAATGAGAAATTTCATTAGTACAGTGAGTCAGTGAGATTTTAATCAATTCCTATTAAGAAATTAAGAAACATTTAATTCATAAACTTTACTAATATTTTTCGAACTGAATTTTCTAATCCAAAATAAGTACGCTCATAAAAAATTATATATATATATATATATATATATATATATTAGGGTGTCCCAAAAATGCTCGAAA
>MUZC01002339.1:0-13682 GCA_002072015.1 Radix auricularia | reverse complement strand
TATATATATATATATATATCATATCGTGCCCATGTTGGTCCACCTTTTGATTAGTTGTCAAGTATAAATATGAGTTGTAAAACTTGATTTATATTAACAATTAGGCTGGGCTTAGGCGTAGGCAAACTAGGCGGCCGCCTAGTGTCTGCGATTAGTGGGGTGGCACAGGAATCATATTAAAAGAATTATATATTTAAAGAGAAAGCTACGACCAGTGTCAAAATAACCGGAAACACACAGTAGTAAAATACCTTTACGAGGTGATTATTTTTAAATAGTGCTTGTTTAATATGTAATTTTTTCTTTAAAATGTAAATTCATGTGTCCACACACATTTTCACAAGCTTGATCAAGGTGTAACCTAAATTTAGCTAAACATAAAGCTGTTGAATATATAATATTTTAAGTAGTAAATATTTAACATATACATATCAAATGATCTTGTTAGTAGCGAGATATAAAAAATTACTCTTAACACGGGTTTGGATGAAGAAATTGTTTGTCAATAAAATTATTTGACTAAATTTAGCTACTTAATTCATACCATAAAAATTCCATATTTTGTTTTCACTGTGTATTTTTCTGAGATGTAAAATCCTACGCATTACTGTTATAGCGATTTGAAAAACATGTCAAGTTTTTTAGCCTTTTGCTGATCATAAATAGTCCACGAAGCACATTCCTGAATTCGTCGAATGTATTACACTGGAAAAATGATTGAAGGAAGGAAACCTAATTGACAAGGAAACACACAAATTATGCAAAAGGAGACTCGCACTGGAACATTTTTTACAAAAGAATCATTTTAATTGATCAATTTCTTGCAGAATGGAATAAGCACTTCGTGGCTCTGTGGATCGATTGTTTCAACAAAACAATGGACATTTTTGCGATTGGTTGAATTTGCTAGGAAAGTACGATTCATTCCTAGAAAATAATTTTTGTAAATATATTATTTTTCAGTCCTATATTCTCTTTTTGTTTCAAGATTGTAGGTGATTCTAATGTTTCCATTAGAATATTCTCGGACTTTGTAGACCCTGGCGGCGCCCATCCCTCTCCACGTTAGTCATTTCTCAACATTATTACCGTGGCTTTAACGTTGGCTCGATTACACCCCCCTCAGCTTGTGAGGCGAGCGCACTATTGACTTTACTACCCAAATAATAAGTTATGGCAAATAAGAAAAGAAGAAATTCAACATCATTACTTGGGCATAAGAATTCAAATGAGGCGATGAATCTTTTTGCTGATGCCACCTTGAAAAAATTATAAATAATGTTAACATATCTTTCCATCATTTTGAAATGCACACCTGATGCTGGTCACCAAGGGCTAACTACTTTGGGTTTTGCGAATTCGCAGCCTTGTGAGTAAGCAAGTAAAAATCAATGAATATTTTGTGGGATTCATGGCTGTCGACGACAACAATGGTTAAGGTTTTGCGGAACCATGCTTACAACGCTCGGAGATCTGAATTTATGTATCTAGAATTGCAGAGGCCATCGATATAATAAAGGATCTAATTTGAAAGGCTACAATCGTGTTGTTTAGCAACGTCTGTTTGAATTCAATCCAAATTCTTTTTATGTGCCATTTGGGTGTCACAATCTCCATATTTATCTTCGAAACATGGAGAACGATACTCATTGGAGTTGTGCATCCAATTTATGTTTTGTTTGGTCCTTCAACACAAAGATGAAAGATTTTGAAAACTCCTGTAAAAAATCTGACACTGAAGCCTATTTCCGATACACGCTGAGAATGCAAGATCGATACTGTTAAAGCTGTTCGTTATCAAACAGCAGTACTGTACAATGCATTGATGGAAGTGTCTGAAAATGCCAACGATCCAAAAGCAAGAACCAAAGCAATTGTTTTGGAGAAACAAGTAATAAAAATCAATTTCTGATATTTTTAGTCACCTGGTACGATTAATTTATTTAAATGAATATGATCAGCTAATTGATGCAATCGAAAGATATCCAATTAGCTATTGCTCTTTTTATATATTCCTACTTACCACAGCACATACAATTTACATGTTTAATGCTTAAAAAATGTTGACGTTTACAAATTGCAACCGAGTTCATGAATAAATTCAAAGAAAATGTATTTGTATTCGCTCACATTTCGGCCAGATAAATGGCTCAAGAATTAACGATGGAACCTGATTAAATAATATTTCCAGCTGTCATAAGCTTGAGAGTACGGAAAGTGTACATACAGTTCGACTATGAAAGCACAGATGAATCAAAAAAATATCAAAAAGATAAAAATCGATTGGAAATTTTAAAGTTTTGTTAGATCAAGCAGTTTTGTCATTGACTGCACGTTTTCAAAAAATAGAAGTCATTTTGTTCTTTTTGAATTTCCGCACAACATCAAAATAAATGCTGAATTCGATCAAAATCAGTTGATTAAATGTTGCATGGATTTGAGTACTTCACTAACCGCTGTATCTAGCTCAGATCTGAAGGATTTTTGCAGTCAATGCAAATATTTTACATCATTATTCCAGAAACTGTTTCATCATTCTATTGATTGTTTTCGTTTTATTTATGATCATAGTTTAAATACTGCTGTTTCATATATCGCTATAGCCTTTCGTGTATCATTGACAATTCCGATTACTATTTCATCGGGGGGAAATATGTTTTCCAAAGTTAAAATTAATTTTTTAACGGTTTTTTGGTCGACTGTGACGCAAGAATGACTGAACAGTCTGGTAATGATATATATCGAACGAGATATCGTCCAGTCGGTGGACTTTTCACAATTTATTGCAGACTTCCCTGCCATCAAAGTATGAAAAGTAAATGTTGAAGGTTTATTACATCTGAAAGAATATGTTTGTATAAATCCCAGTTCTTTGTCGATTTAGATATAAATACCTGTAGCTTTTAATATGTAGTGTAATTTTATTCTTTCCTTATTTATTTTTTTATTTTTATTTTACGATTAGGGCCATCAAATTCACTTCGCCTAGGGCAGTGATGGTGAACCTAAGCAAAGCGTGCCACAGACTTCCGCAGAGCTTCAGCAGCCGGCACGCAACTAAACTATAATTTCCTTAATTAGACCACTGTGTTTTCACTTTGTGTTGGCACTTTGCTATATGAAGGAAGGTTTAAATAAAATTTGGGCATGTGGCCCCAAAAAGGTTCGCCATCATTGGCCTAGGGTTACAAAGTGTTTGTTTAAATATTATAAAATGCAAACAACAAATTAACTTTAGTTTCATTAGCATGATTTAAAACAAATATTAAAATTATTTCAACAACAAAACAAAATTATGTTCCAAATAATATTTGTTGTTACAGATTTAAATTATTACTGGCATTGTAATTCATTTTAATTTTTTTTCTTAATGACGAGTTACATAGGTGATTTTACAAAAAGTTACAAGAAGGTCTTGTGTAAATATGCATTAAATTATAAATAAAACTATTACATATTTCCATTTATTAAAGAATTATTATTTTGACTTAGGTTTAAGACCATTACATACGCAGTCCCGTTAAAGAAAGTATGTGAGTAAATAATTACGATTATTTTATTTTAAAAATTTATTTTTCAATTTTTAAAATATAATGTTGTATATACAAATAGTCTAGCAATTAAGTTAAACTTTTCTAAATTTATAAGATTTTATTTTAACTGAAAAAGGATCATAATTTAAATAGTAAATGGAGTACATTAAAACATTTTCTTTCAACAGGGATAAACATCTCGATCACATGATAAAAAATCTCAACCAACTTAATTGGGATGATACAGATAATGCCCTGAAAGATGTTCGCACAATATTTCAAAATTATCAGAGCAATAAAAGAGACTGGATTATATTTCGCAAAAGTAACAAAGACGAGGGGTAAACGCTTTTTGAACATTTAAAGCAATAGTTTTTATAGGCTATAGAATATATTATTATAAGCTTAATATTTCATAAAATTTTTAAAACTTTACATAATATTTCTTATACATATTAATTTAAGAATGATTGGTAAAATTATAAGTCATGATATTTCAATGGATTAAAAAGATATTAAAAAGAAACATATTTTGTTCTACAAACAAAAATCTCCTTTAACTTTTACAATCTGCATACATGATAATATTCACAGCATTTATTTTGTACTAACTAGATACAGTCGTAATGAAATCCATACCGAACCAAACAAGTACACATTGGTACTTATGGTGTGGAAACCATGTATGGGGAGTTTCATACATGATTATTGTGGAAGTAAAGGCCTGATCAAGGTAAGTAAAATATCTAAATAAATCTTAAAGAATTGTTATAAAAAATTAAACAAACTGATGTAGCTTTTGGGGCAAATAGATTTACAGGAAAGTCAATCAAAAAGTAATTAAAACCTGACTGTGAGGACTACAGTTCGCAAAAGTTATGTTGACTACTTTCTAAAGTCGACACAGTTACTAATGTTTAAGTAGGACTAAATAAATAAACTTAATCAGGAAAACCAGTGTACAGTTCTACTACAACCTATGCCCTTAAAGCGCTTACTACTGTTTCTAATCACTCACTTAGCATTCACTAAAGCACAATCTAAGCACATCCTTAATATATTCGTTACTTCCGCCTTTGATTTCTCTTCAACCCTAATTATCTTTTACCAATCATTTCCCTTCTTTATCTTTGAATATCTTTACAAGCTACACTAATAAATAACCCAGCCCTTGTACCATGCGTAGTCTGTTAATGTCTCCTAACGATTCTCTTACTTGGGTTCTGTGAATCAGCCTGCTGCCTATGCGAGTAACTCGTGCTGAATTGGCCATCCATCTAGCTTGATACTTTAGAACAGGGGTGTCAAAAGTCCGGCCCGCGGGCCGAAACCGGCCCACGAAGCAATTTTTACTGGGCCGCGGCCTCATCTAAAATAATTAATTAACTAACGTATTATTTTTTAACAACATTAAATATAAGAAAAGTCGACAGGTTTTACCGTTTTGAGAACGTCAAGGGATGGCAAAGTCGATAACATTGTATTGATTACCAACTACATAACTTCAGTCTTAAAGACCGACAAGGGAAACAAATATATTTGGCTGTGTTTGTTCTGCTGTCTATGATGTTAAATTACCAAGTAAACAATATCTTTATTTATTACTGATGGCTATCGCCATGACTCGTGAGCACAATTGACTAGCAAAACTTGTCTGTATCAAAGTCAGCCTAGTCATTCATAAAGAAGTTCCTTATGCTACTCACCTTTCATGTGATCGTGTCCTTAAGCCAGTGATAAAGGATATGAATTCTATTCGCTCAGAAGCCTTGTTTCACATCCAGTTTTAGCAGTGTCTTCTTGCCATCCAGGGAGAATGCAAAGATGATGTGTATCACAATGATATAAGATGGTTTAGTCGGGGGACAGCACTTCAGCGCGTCTACACATTAAAAAAGAAATTGGGCAGTACATGTAAGATAAGGAGAAACCTATTCCAGAACTATCTGATACTGCTTGTCTTGCATATTTACATTTTCGGTTGATGTGAAAAGACATATAAACCTCCTTAACACAATTCTTCAAGGGCACAATGCAGTGGTAAGCCATTTATATTCACATATCAAGGACTTTGGGAACAAGCTGCAACTTTTTCAAAGGCAACATTTTCAAATGCAGCCTTATACCACACATTTCCCCTCACTGCAGGAAATCATGACAAGTTTACCAGAAAGAAGCTTCAATTAGCAAATGCATAGGTATGTTGCAGCTATCACATCCTTGGCTGATGAATTTCAAAGACGCTTTCATGACTTGATAACTATTGAAAAGATAAACATGTTTTTTTTGTTTTTTAAATCTTCATATTTCTCTGTAGATTTTGATAATACTGCAGGAAATCTGCAGCTGGAATTCATTGAGCTGCAAACTGATGCTGAATGTCGCAGCAGACAATTTCTTCTCTTTGACTTTTACAGTGAGATTCATGGTTAAAGAGAGATTAAAAGGAATTCGAACATTTGTTTGAAAAAAGTGCTTAGCTTGTTTGGCTCGACATACTTGTGTAGGCAGACATTTTGAGTTATGAGTAACACAAGAGTGGTAGAGATATATAATAAAACTGTCAATTGTGTTTATTTAGAACATGAAAACGTAAATTTTGTTTTTTGTATGTCAAAATTAATAATTGAATTAAACCTACGTCTTAAATAGTAATGGAATTTTAAGAGACACTGCTTTAAGTGAATACATTTCACTTGATAAAATGTAAAAAAAATATATATATATAAAATTTTGATTAATTTTTAGAAAAAATGTTTCTGTTTTTTGTTTGTTTTTTTTTTCGTTTTAATTTTAACTGGGGTGTGGTTAAAAATTAACGATATATATGTAGATACAAAAATATTTAACAAAGAGTGTTTCACGTGACCACACGATTTGATATCTCTTTAATATGAACAATTTAAAAGTTCTTGATTAATTTTTTTTCGTTTATCTATTTTCTATACTAATGATAGCCTAATCCCTCGTTCACTTATCATTAAGTTTCAAACTTCTCATTTGAATAGAAGGTTTTAATTGAACAGACTCATAACTTATCATTATTTAACCAAATTGGACACATCTTAAGTTTAAAAAATGTACAGTAATATCATTTTCTCTTAATTTTGCTAAATTAATATACTTTAATCATAGGCTACCTGACTAATGGATAAATTGCAATCAAATTTAGTACATATAACCATATAAAAATTGTATATATAATGAAATCAATAAGCCCACACCTTCGTGTCCGGGGTACCAAGTGCATTTTTCTTTAAAATGTTATATAAATATCGCTTTATCTCGTTTTTAATAACGCTTTTTAAAAACAATATCACTGAATTTGTGAATCTTAAATTTAACTGGACAAATAAAAAAAATAATATCCAGTTCCTAATCACATTAAAATGGGTTAGAAATAAAAACAACTTGGTGTGTTATGGAATTTGAAAATATAATAGCTCAGCGGAAAACAGAAATAAATAAAGACTTTCATCCCTTAGTAAAACAGAAACATTGTAGATATTGGATTTTCTTAGTCAATAGGACGTTTCATAAAGTGTGTATACTATTTATGCAAATAGTTTTAGTTTAATTTGTACGGGGATTTCTTAAATATTTTCTTTTTTGTAGCGTTTTGTTTATGAATAAATTAGACTTTATTCTTTAAATGCTTTTAGCGTGTGAAACACCACATGTGTTTTATTCCAAATACCATTCTTTGCTTAGGCGGTGTTATAGATACGAGTTATATTGTTATGAAAGTTTATAAATTACATTTGTACCTAATTGAGTTTTAAGTTTACTTCCCAAGTGCTCTTAATTGTATGTAAAATTGTCTCAGAATCATAGAATAAAATTGTTATATTTATATCAACTACCTATATGTTGAATGCTCAATAGTAAATTCAGGTCAAAATTTTACATATTACAACTATAAATCCTAACTTAAATCATCGTACACAGAGGAATGCTTAACAAACAATAAGTGATATATTTTAAACTTCGTAATAAAATGTTTAAGGCAGAACAACACGGCTGCAAGGCCCATATATATTTCTAGTATATATATACATATTAACAACTTAAATAGTTATATGACATTCACTGACATATAAATTCTGTTTAAAAGATAAAGACATTGCTTATAAGAAAATAAATACTTCTGTTATATAGTTATTTTGTATGAGACATTTAGACTCTTTATTGGTACTTCATTATTGGATCACAGAATCATTTAAGATTTATTCCTAAGAAAAACCCATATTGGTTTACTGTTTCCTTGTATACATATATCAGTTACTACTTTCAATTTATGTTGGTGATAATATTTTCAAACATATTTCTGGGAATAATACTATTTTAAAGCTTACGCAAAGTAAATCTGCAATCTAAAAAAAAAAAAGAAAAAAAAACTTAAAAGAAATAAAATTAAACAACCAGTCATTACATCTTTGGCTAGTAACTTATATTACTTAGTACATGTATATGCAAATTGGGATCAAGATTGTTGAAAGAGGGACAATACTTATGAAGGCAACAATTATTAGATTAATCTTTGCTCGGTTCTCCAAGACTTAACTACTGGGTAAAAGACATATGGGTACATGACATAGAACAAAATATTAAATTACGGGAAAATATATTTACGAATTTAAATATGTTAAAATATATATTTGTAAACAATAATGACTCAGGCACAAATAAATACAATATGGAACGTTTATACTTCTAAACATAATTTCTCAAATTAAAAAAAATTGAACCAGTTCCTTCTCTTCGTCGGACAACTTGCTCTGCCTACAAATGCCGTAACACAAGACTTGTCCATCTCGCTTGACGGCTAACTCTGGTTGTATTTAGTGGGCGTTCCCAGACTTGTCAGTTGTGCCCACTCATTTACTATCTTTTAAAATGGTTGTCAAATTCTTGACTCAGGGTCGCCTTGCCCTCTTCTGCACACAAGAATGTCAGGTGCTTAACTCTGGTTTCTATACTAAGTTCAACTATGCTGAATTCGCTCTTAACAATATTTACCTCACTATCCTACACGGTACTCTCCTAACGTTACTAACTGAAACAATAAAAGAAAACATACATATATTGACTAGTAATAATCATGTACAAAAGAATAAGTATTATCTAAACCTAATACTCACAAATATACTTTTGAAATTGTTCTAAGTCTAAGATTGTTTATCCTTAATCTAACCTGAGACAGACTCTCTCAGATAGGCTCCAAACTCCCATCAGTTTAATCACCTAGAACTTAATTCTAAGCGTGATCTGAGATCTAGACGAGGAAGAATATCTAATTGCTTGGCCCTAGTGGCGCTAGTATATAACCACTGTTCCCCTGTGGTTGTTGTCGCCTTGGCCCAAATTTTCAACATTCTCTATTAGCTATTACTTTTTTGCCATGGGTCACACATTTGCGAATTCTTTTCTGGTTGGTCAAACCCAAATTTCACAATTTCTATCAGCCATGTCGTGCGTGACTGTGCGATTACAGTTAGGTACCAGCTTCAATGTCTAGTTAGCATAGTTCGCTCATATAAACTTTTGGTAACCTATGCAGACTTAAAAACTTTGCACGGGTTCAAGGTTAGTCTCTCACATTCCGTCTGAACTCAACGGTTCTAAAAATACTATGAATTTAGAAAGTATTTTTGAGGGACTCAACAATCTTCTGTATACGAGAAGAATCTGTAACAAATAAGATAATGCTTACTTTTTATAAACAAGGTTAAAACACTGGTAAACAAAGGCAGTCTGTAATTTTGTGTTTTTGTGGCTTATCGAAAGCTTTCAATTTCAACCATTGAAAGAATTTAATACTCTCTAAAAAGAATTTCCCTTATTGTATATAGTCTAATTGGTTGTTGAAAAAAAAATCATGTTAAGCCTGGTCCCTATTGGAATTCAGGACGTGTTAGCGCATTTTCGTATTATGTATGAGTACTTATGTTAGATATCAGCATTATGTAGTTATCAGTTATTAGGTTTAGATTTTAGACATATTTTTATGAATTTTCTTGTGTAATGAATATACCTGACATTTTTTTTTTATTTAAAAGTCATTTCTTTACATTTTAAAAAAAAATTATTTTCTCTTTAATCTAACTACAAGTCACCACAAATGATGACGTAAAACTCTCTAAACTTTTACACATATTCTAATGACGTCAACTAAAAAAAAAAAAATTCTTTTGCACGCTTTCGCACCACTCTTCAATGCTTGAAAAACTATGTATTCGACTTCCGGCAATGGCGGCCGTTCCCTGCGCTAGTGTTACCTCTCGATTCGAAATACTTTTTTAGTAGTTTTAACGGGGTTTTTTAACGGATCGAGTAACTGAGTGTTGATGCACAAATGGCAGGTCAGGACATACAAAAAACATATATACCTCATGGGTCTAGGACTTATGGATGCTGAGATCAAAGGTGATGACGGACGGACAAAACGGGTGCAATAGCGCATTCGACTTCTCGAAAATGCGCTAAAAAACAGAACAAAGAAATTCAAGGAAAACCTGATTTTTAGTTGGTACAAATTTCAATGAAAATTCAGAAAATTATTCGGTTTGGTTTTATCACTATCAGAACAAATAACTCTTGCATCTTGTTTGAAATAAAGAGAATGATTTGGTATAATTTTCTCTGATCAAGTTTAATCTCGAATTCTACATACAAATTGCTATTATCTTATTTTTCACACACAAAAAATCACATTGCCATTTTCATTGGGCTACGAGACCATATGATAAGCGGACATATAATTTTTTGGAAGAGGGTCACTGTGATGTGATCTAACACAACCCACCCAGAGCACTTAAAAATTCGTATGTAAACTAGGCAATATGTTTGGAGTCATCTGTTTCCAAATGTGATTCCTGGTACACCGGGTTTGTTTCCTTGCACTAGTATATATATATATATTTCTATATATAGATATAGATATATATACACACACACACACATATCTATATAATAATGCGCCTAAGCACATTTCCGTCCGTCAGTGTGTGTGTGTGTGTGTGTGTGAAGCCCCTATACCACGCAACTCTTGCTAACTTTTTTTTAAAATTGAAAATATAGACGCAAAATCATAATGATTTTGGGTTTGAGATTAACAGAGGGTGTGGTTTTGCGCGCCGTAAAAATAAAATTAAGTGGCGTCATGAAGCTTTTATTATATTAATTTATTTGATGTTACTTTTTATCTTGATTATAATCCGAGTGTGTGAATATGCATCTGTGCGAGTGTGTTCATATGTGTGTGCGTGTGTGCGCGCGTCTGTGTGTGCGTGTGACTGTGTGTTTGTATTAGTTGTTAAATAATGATTTAATTCATAGATTGCTAAAAGTGAAATTAAATATTGAAAAGACATTACAAGGTAATGATTTAGGTATAGTTAAAATTATGCACTGGATTATAAAAAANTTTTTCAGAGATGGTTTTTCTTTATGTTTCATTTTAGAAGAAATGAGCCTTTGAGCATTAGAAAATAAACAGTGAAAAGAACGTATAGTCGCTATTGAAATGCATTATTTAGTTATAATATATAAATGGGTAACATTGAGGCTAATTGGCGCATAATTATTTTTAAAGAGAATGGAACCTTTCTAAAATTTTACATTGTATTTTACATTAATAAAATCACACGAAGATGGGTCGAACTAATATCTCATAGTCAATGTTAAATAACTTTAGAAATAAATGTGAAGAAATTATTTAATTGCAGACGAAATATCAATTTTACATTTTAATATGAGCTTTTATATATCTATGTATATAATCGGATGGAAGCAAATTTTATACGGGCTTATAACAAGTCAAATTAAAGAAAATGACATTTCTTAATAGAAGACTTAACATGGAACCGCTTTTGAAGTATTTATCAAGTGATTCATCATAAAAACATTTCCAAACGGCTCAATAAAAATAAATCTCATTTGTCCTAAATAAATGTCATCCATAAACTGTTAAGTAATGGATGTTTTGATTAATTGGTATATGAATGAAAAATCTTACGTCAAAAAAGACTTATTGCTAGAATAATGCAATATTATGATACGTGCTTTGGTAAAAAACTGTAGTAGTGTCAATTTGTGCAAGTTTGTGTGTGTTTGTGGTGGTGGGAGGGGCTATGTGCGTATGTGTGTGTGATTTGCTAATTTCTAAGGCTGCTAAAGTTGCGCCTCTAACATAAAAACCAGTATTTATCTTCTTAAACCACTCATAGTTGTTTGATTTTACGCCAAATGTTTTCTTTACTGTAATATATTATCGGAAATATAATATTGCAAGCTGGTATGATTTTTGGATAAACCAGTGAACTTTATGCAGGCAAATAAAAACACTAAATCCCTAAAAATATATAAATAGTAAGATATACGGATCATTCTATCCCGGACGATTCGACCCTGCCAGTTCGACCACATGTAATTTCGTCCCCAGGACGTTTCGTCCCCAGGTCGTTTCGACCACATGACGTTTCGACCCAAGGGTGTTTCGACCCCGAACGTTTCGGCCTCTTTCAATCTACACCGTAGAAATTTATTATTATTTTTTGTATATATAAATTTAGTTTATGGTATAAAAATAATTTATAATTTTTCAGCTTATCGACAATCTTTTTAAAAAATCATTTACTTTTGTTATCACAGCGAAAATCATTGAGCCACATAAATATATACATATTTAAAACCCAATTTAACCTAGGTCCTTTTTAAGTGTGTATGGGATAGGAGTTGAAATTCTAATTCTAATTTCTAATTCATAGTTTATTTAAAAATAATAATAGTAATAAAACAACACATTATAAATGAAAAACATCTCAGTTTAGAAACGAAAGTGTCGAAACGTTAAGGGTCGAGATACCATAGGGTGGAAAAGTCCCGTGATGGAACTGTCCAGGATCGATTCGCCCGGGGTCGAACCGTCCGTGGTCGAAACATCCAGAGTCCAAACGACCTGGGAACAAAACGTCCTGTGGTCGAACTTTCCGGGGTCGAAGTATCCAAGCACCAAATAGAAAATACTTTTTGCACATTTAAAGTAAACCAGGAAGGTACATTTTCAGCTAAAAACTTGCGACTTAATGTGTTTCTTTAAAACAAATTAACTCATACATACTTTAATTTTGCATCAATATTCACATAATTAATATCTGGCGCATAAAAAAACCCTATTCATTTGACTAAGGCCATTCTTAGCCTAGATATAGAAATACATTTTTGGAGAGCTTTGCCCATGAAAAAAACAATCTTAAATCATGTATTTTACTCTAAGAACTAACGAATGATGAAACATCAATTTTTTAAAAAATCGGGTACATTTCTCGAACAATGCGGTTGCATGACATGCGCTTCGGGTAAAAATTGATCTTTCAGTTTTAAGGTGCAAATAAGTGTAAAGAAATATCACGGGTATTATGACTTATAAATAGGATCAAGCATAAAAAAGTGCGTGTTATGTCGAAAAAACACACTGACAACAACTCATTTTGTGCCAAGCTGTTTTGAGTTTATTAGATGAATAGTATACAACGGGATAAAGATTGATATAAGTGAATTGTTACAATTAGAAAAAATGTGCGGGAATATATAATAATTGACATAAAATTTGTAAGGAGATCAATTTCTCACCATTTTCTGAAAAAGCAGCATTGTTCTTATGTTTTTATTCACGTTAAAGGAACATGTGCCTTTAAAACAAAAAAACCATTTTCCACTCTCCCCAAGCAACAAAATTCACATATATTATCAGGATAAAAATATCCTATTCGTTTGAACTAATTTCATGCTTAGTCATTAAATGAAATGAATGTTTAGAAAGCTATTTCTAAGAGCAAAAGGAATCATGTGGAAATATATTGTTTTCATGTTTTGATCCAAGTAAAAAGAAAGTGAGCCTTGCCGCCCTTGCCCGTTAGATTTTTGTAACGGTTAACATTTGTTATTCTGATAGGGTATATAGCACGTGATATTAAAGTGGTTCGAGCATGGTGACAGAAAGCCATCAATCGATCTGAATGGAAGGATGTGGTTGAGCAGGCCAGGGCCATACATGGGCTGTAGAGCCACGGATAATAATGATGATGTTATATTGAAGCACAAATGCCAAAATTGATAGTAATATTTAAATTAATAATATTTTTATTT
>MUZC01002328.1:632438-642671 GCA_002072015.1 Radix auricularia | reverse complement strand
ATATCTCTTGTGTGTAAGTCATGACTTTAAACTTTTGGCCATATCTCTTGTGTGTAAATCATGACTCTAATCTTTTGGTCATATCTCTTGTGTGTAAATCATGACTCTAATCTTTTGGTCATATCTCTTGTGTGTAAATCATGACTCTAAATTTATAGACAATCATACAAAGCCTAATGACCAAACACCTTATTTAATATAATAATAAAAAACCAAAGATGTCAGGTGTTGGTATAAGTTAGCATGTGTGGACTAATTATAAAGTCAAATTGTTAACTATTGGTGGAAAATTTGAACAAGATTTCTGTTGATATTTAACAGATGGGTGAGAAACAGCCGACAGATGCCAACAGGCAAGCCGAACTTGTTCAACAGTTGCAGTAACAACACACCAACTATAGGGGGTCTGATTGTGTTCTATCTGTAAGGATGAACTCCCAGATCTTTTCAACATGAGATACAGAAAGCTGGCCGACCAAACTGTTGTACACCAAAAAGTTATTAGAGTTGTGGAACTTGGACTAATCAACTATTAGCTCTATTACATAAGCTTATAATGCCAAAAACATATTTTTAAAGTTTAATGTAAGTTTTTATGGTTGGGTCGACATTCACCATGTAAGTTATCTATAGGTATTAAACAAATGTAGAATTAATGAATTTTATCACAAATAACACATAAATAGGATTGCCCACCATAAATAAATACATTACTTCTGGTGGTACTGTAATCTAGCAATAATGTATTCACAGAGAAGTATTCACTTTTTTTAATGGTATTGAATGAATTAGCAGCTAATACTAACATTATTTATTATAGTATAGATCAATTTGATGGTACTTAGAGAGCTAGATGGCATCAGAATGCCACACCTACTAAGACACGATGTTCTGTAGTTAGTAGTGACAAGACGTCTTTTACTGTCTAGAACAAAATCTATGCACTTTTATGGTAACCTAAGTATTTATTGTCTCTTTTGTTGATTGTGTCCCTTGAATGAACCTATGCAAGAGATTGTGCCCCTGATGCCACCAGATACCTATACCGGGTATGTTCATATATCTGCTCATTCTTTGAGTTCATTTATTGATCATATTTATTTTATTTCTGTATGAAGATTCTGGATGCTGTGAGTGACATGACAGATGGCAATCTGTGAGTGACATGACAGATGGCAATCTGTGAGTGACATGACAGATGGCAATCTGTGAGTGACATGACAGATGGCAATGGCGTTTTTTTTCCCTTGCAATTATTGCTTATTCCTTTTCCTCTCTGCTTTTTGAATATTCACCAAATGACACGAATTGTACAACAGTTTTGTGTGAAGCACATTTGTAAAATTGCCTTATAAAATCAAACACGGGCCTTTTTTCACTTTTAGTTATCATTGAAATGATAGTTGAAATATTGTTTTTAAATACTTTGACATACTGTAGAGATCTATGAGAAATGAAAAGTTGTCACCAAACACTTTTAGACAATTTATAAATTAATGTATGCAAATATAAAGATGGTTAAACTTTAGAGAAGAAAAGATGGTGAACAAATTGGTAAAATGATCAATTTTCTAAATATTGTTTTTGATACAAGTTTATGAATGGACTGCCTTATTTATGTCCATTTTTATAGTCATTGCTAAAATACCATTTTTTAAATATTACACTGATTTGACTAATTATTTTTTAACCTATGTGATAATGTCCATTTTTTCTGTATGTAGTATAAATATATTAAGTACTTCACCCCCCTCCCCCTGTTCTTTAAGTGGAGCAGTTGATTGGTTGGAAGCCTCACTCATGACTTGTCAGGGCATATGTTTGACAAATGTTGTATTGATTACAACTTTCAGATCTTAAACTTTCTTGTTTTCACTCCACATACAATCATTTTAACCAACGTATCTGATTTTTTTTAGTATTTGAAGTATGAACAATTTGATCTATTAAGTTTTATTTAACTTATCATAAATATTTTAAACTTAATCATGAGTTTTTTTAATGCAGGTTTTATCTGTATCTGTATAACTGTATATGATTTTAATTCTTTTGTTGCATTCATTTTTTTGTTGAGCATTTTTGTCTCATTTGACTTATATATTTGAAAGTAAGGCCTGAAAGATGAAGTTTTTTGTCTCTATGACCTGTAGTATTTCTTTAGCTGAAAGTAAGGCCTGAAAGATGAAGTTACCTGTAGCAATTCTTAAGCTGAAAGTAAGGCCTGAAAGATGAAGTTTTTTGTCTCTATGACCTGTGGCATTTCTTTAGCTGAAATTAAGGCCTGAAAGATGAAGTTACCTGTAGCACTTTATTAACCATATGTACTTCTGAAAGATGATGGTTTTTGTCTCATTGTCTTGTATCTCTTACTTTGATTTAATCCTGCATGCGTGTAAGGCTTTTGTTATTTGTTGAACGTCAGAGTAACATTTATGCTGAAATGAGTCTTTCCCTAATTTATTGAATCCATGTTGTGAGACAGCAGTACCTAAATGATGGTCATTGACCTACATGATGAACTTTTGACATTTGAACTCTGGCATTCTCCCCTATATAGGTCTCATTTGTTTATTGCCATGTCTTTTATGGTGTAAATGTTTGTATTTTATTGATAGGTCAACTGTAATTATCCTTGACCCAAATTTTTGGTATATCTGTTCACCCTGTATGTTTCTCGTGTCCCAGCTTACCTCAGTGATAACATTAAAATGTTGCTCTCCATCCCAATGATAAATCTAAAGTTTCCCATGTCATCTCAATGATAAATCTAAAGTTTCCCATGTCATCTCAATGATAAATCTAAAGTTTCCCATGTCATCTCAATGATAAATCTAAAGTGTCCCATGTCATCTCAATGATAAATCTAAAGTGTCCCATCTAATCCCAGTGACAAATCTAAAGTTTCCCATGTCATCTCAATGATAAATCTAAAGTTTCCCATGTCATCTCAATGATAAATCTAAAGTGTCCCATCTAATCCCAGTGACAAATCTAAAGTGTCCCATCTAATCCCAGTGACAAATCTAAAGTGTCCCATCTAATCCCAGTGAAAATCTAGTTTTCAGTCTTATCCCAATGATAAATCTAAAGCATCTCCCCAATCATGATCTGAACAATGTCTCCAACCGTAACACAAACAAAGAAGTTAAATAAAAACTCACAATCTGACCTAGATACACATGACAGAAGTCATTTAAAACATGAGATGTCACACATGACATTTGAAATAATGTCCAAATTGGCGCCTGACTTTCAGTGACATTGTTTCTCACACATTCCACCCAGCCCCCCTATATAACAGCAGTGTTTCCTGTCTGTGGCCCATCTCTAGACAGTTACAATTTGAGTATCTTACTTAGTGTACTGAACACAGCAATGATCTTTGCCCCACACCCAACAATTTGAGTATCTTACTTTGTGTACTGAACACACCAATGATCTTTGCCCCACTCACAACATTTGAGTGTCTTAATTTGTGTACTGATCACACCAATGATCTTTGCCCCACACCCAACAATTTGAGTGTCTTAATTTGTGTACTGAACACACCAATGATCTTTGCCCCACACACAACAATTTGAGTGTCTTACTTTGTGTACTGAACACACCTATGATCTTTGCCCCACACACAACAATTTGAGTGTCTTACTTTGTGTACTGAACACACCTATGATCTTTGCCCCACACCCAACAATTTGAGTGTCTTACTTTGTGTACTGAACACACCAATGATCTTTGCCCCACACACAACAATTTGAGTGTCTTACTTTGTGTACTGAACACACCTATGACCTTTGCCCCACACACAACAATTTGAGTGTCTTACTTTGTGTACTGAACACACCAATGATCTTTGCCCCACACATAATTAATCTGATTTGTTCCCTTAGATGTGCCTTTTGACAGTCTAAATTTTTTACAATCTTTGTATTCATTTAAATAGAAGACATATTTTTTAAAGTCTTACTTAACTTCAATTTTGAAGAACATTCATGGTGGTCATCTTAAATTATGATAACTAAAATGTTCAGTGATATCAATAGCAGCTAAATTTCATGAATGTAATGTGTTTGGAATTTAATAATGATGGCAAACTATGATCAGCTTTTATTTCAGTTTCTTGATATTATAAATAGGACAACAATTTTCAATGTTTACTTATGACATGAGAGAATAATAAGTTGCCAGAGAAAATCACACAGCTGACAAATTATGGGACTTGTAATGGGAAATTAATTAGTCAGTTCTTAGTTGGGAAGATAATGTCAAGTGGTATAATTATTAGTGCCATGAACAATTTTTTAATTTTAGTGAACAATTATTTAGAGATGCACTGTTTTTCAGATAAATTTTGTTCATATGGACTTAGCTCATGTGAAACTTGTTCAATGGCTTTGTTCAAATGGACTTAGCTCATGTGAAACTTGTTCAATGGCTTTGTTCATATGGACTTACCTCATGTGAAACTTGTTCAATGGCTTTGTTCATATGGACTTAGCTCATGTGAAACTTATTCAATGGCTTTGTTCATATGGACTTAGCTCATGTGAAACTTGTTCAATGGCTTTGTTCATATGGACTTAGCTCATGTGAAACTTGTTCATATGAACTTACCTCATGTGAAACTTGTTCATATGAACTTACCTCATGTGAAACTTGTTCATATGAACTTAGCTCATGTGAAACTTGTTTATATGGACTTAGCTCATGTGAAACTTGTTCATATGGACTTAGCTCATGTGAGACTTATTCAATGGCTCTGTCATAAAAATAAACATGACATCTGATACAAGTTGACACCAACTTTAGCTGCTCATCTATGTCTTTTATTCAATCAATTATTTTGTTGTATTTTTATTTGTATGATTTTAAAAGTCAGACCTGACTGAGGCTGTCTTTATTTAGACGACTTTACCTTACACAATTTTTTTAAAGAACCTATGCAATGTTGCTGGATTATCTATCTGGTCATATTTAACTTGTTCTTCTTCCGTGTTGTTTTATTTTTGATAAGAAACATATTCATTTCTTCTTATTCTTGGAACAAATCTTTACATGATCACAACAATGTCTGGGTTTGACTTGTCATTTATGTTTTATGTTTTTAAAATATTTTTCAAACAATGAAAATTTTTCATATCTGATCTCGTTTTTTTAAAAGTCATGTGCTTACAGCTCAGTGATTTGCTGCTTCTCTGTGTTGTGCTTCACTTTTAATGATGTGTTGGAGTTGAATTTAGTTTGTCCTTACATTTAAGTTGTGCCCTCATTTTAAAAATGTCCTATTATTTTAGTTCTGTCTTATATTTTACGAATGTCCTTTTATTTTAGTTGAGTCTCATATTTTATGGAATCCATTTATTTTAGTTGTGTCTTACACCCACACATTTTTTGTCGGGGAATGGGGTGGGTTATACCTGGGATATCCTGTAGTTTTGGTGGTATATTCAGATTGGTCATGTCCTGTTGTGTTCGTGGTATATTTCCAGATTGGTCATGTCCTGTTGTGTTAGTGGTATATTTCCAGATTAGTCATGTCCTGTTGTGTTAGTGATATATTTCCAGATTGGTCATGTCCTGTTGTGTTAGTGGTATATTTCCAGATTGGTCATGTCCTGTTGTGTTAGTGGTATATTTCCAGATTGGTCATGTCCTGTTGTGTTAGTGATATATTTCCAGATTGGTCATGTCCTGTTGTGTTATTGATATATTTCCAGATTGGTGATGTCCTGTTGTATTATTGACATATTTCCAGATTGGTGATGTCCTGTTGTGTTAGTGACATATTTCCAGATTGGTGATGTCCTGTTGTGTTAGTGATATATTTCCAGATTAGTGATGTCCTGTTGTGTTAGTGACATATTTCCAGATTAGTGATGTCCTGTTGTATTATTGACATATTTCCAGATTAGTGATGTCCTGTTGTGTTAGTGACATATTTCCAGATTGGTGATGTCCTGTTGTGTTAGTGGTATATTTCCAGATTGGTGATGTCCTGTTGTGTTAGTGACATATTTCCAGATTGGTGATGTCCTGTTGTGTTAGTGGTATATTTCCAGATTAGTGATGTCCTGTCGTGTTAGTGACATATTTCCAGATTAGTGATGTCCTGTTGTATTATTGACATATTTCCAGATTAGTGATTTCCCATTGTTCTAATGCAATGTTTCATTTTGTCTATTTGTATAATCTGACATTTTGTTATTGTTTATTAGTTGTATTTGTCTCAACTACTGTCTGTACTATGTTATTTCAGTTTCTGTCAGTGTCATATTGTTAGTGCCATCTTAAGCCACACAAGGTAAATTACTTGAGCTGAATCAATTACTTTGATTTATTTTTCTACCCACTCTCTGCCTAGTTGTAAATTTGGCTTACAGAGAAAGATGTTAGCTGCCTGTTACCTCACTGTGACAATCACATGACATCCGTGTACCTGATGACCTTTACCTGATAATGATAAGTTTTACTTACGACCTGTATGTGGCCTTCACTTAACTTTTCTAATGTCGTAACAAAGCAATTGCAGCTATGAAACTGGTCTATTCTTTTCTAACTGCATCCCAAGTTATATTAAAAAAAACTTTTTCCTTATGTGGTAATATAATTTATGTGTCCCCCCTTCACTTCTTTCCTGTTTGGTAATTTGTATGTTTCACCTTTGCACTTCTTTTCCCATGTGGTAATGTTTATATGTCTCACCTTTGCACATCTTTTCCCATTTGGTAATGTTTATATGGCTACTAAATCTGGTCACGGTGTCTCATTACATTCTCCCAAATGCCATGTGTCAGTTGTAACCATTGTAAACTTTACTTCTTGCCTGTAAATCTTAAGTATGTTTGTGTAGGTCCATCCAATAAATATTAATGAGAATGTCTACAACTTGTATGCATATAATAATTATCCCAGACCTGTACACATTAAATATCAATGTACACTTGACACATCTATGTTATTATAACACATCAAATAATTCATTAACTTTATATCTCCTATTTTAAATGGGGTCAATAGATGAGTGCCAATACAAATGGTCAAGGGAGGGAAACACTTAAGAGATGATGAGCTCGGATACTTGATGGACACATGGGTTGTTTATGTTTGTTGGGCATGTTAACATGATATATCAGATCATATAGTTATAACTTTGGGCATGTTAACATGATATATCAGATCATATAGTTATAACTTTGGGATGACACAGCTCCTGAAACTTACCTCACATTTTATGTAGATTCATTTACTGCTACTTTTTGGAAGGTGAGATTGTGGGAGAGATGCTAGAAAGCTGTAGATGGACTGGTCTGTAAAGATGGAAGAAGTTGACTCCAGTCATGTCTAGCTAAGTCAGCAGTGTAGATCTTGCAACGTTGCTAGAAGTCAGCAGTATAGATCTTTTATCATTGCTAGACGTCAACAGTATAGATCTTTCATCATTGCTAGAAGTCCAACATTATGTACAACAAAGTAATTGCATTGTTTAATTTTGAAATATTTGTAGTTCATTATTATTATTATTTATTTATTATTATTATTTTATACTTAATTTTTTGTATTGCTTATTTTCAGACATTCCTATTGCCCTACATAATGTCCAGCAAACATTGATAGAAAATGCCTTTATAATCATCTAATGATATTCTAAATAACAGGTGCTACAAATAAACGACACCATCAAAGTCAAATATACATTAGTAATTTTTGACAGCTGTCCTTGGAGATAGATGCATTTCAAGATATGTATGTTCAGATACTATAGAATTGAAAGTTAGATAGGTGCATTTAATGATATGTATGTTCAGATACTGTAGAATTGAAAGTTAGATAGGTGCATTTCAAGATATGTATGTTCAGATACTATAGAATTGAAAGTTAGATAGGTGCATTTAATGATATGTATGTTCAGATACAATACAAATCAAAGACAGATAGGTGCATTTATAAAAAGATAGGTATTCTTCAATGAAGATGAAGACAAACACAATGGGAAGAAATATTCACTTCATTTTAGATGTGATACCCTCTTAGTTAGATGATACCATTTGATTGCTTTAACTTTTACCCAATTGTTTTACTAAGTTACTGCTGTTAAGTTCCAATTTTTTAAGATGCCAAAAATTTTTCCATTTATTCCATGACAAAACTATTGATTTACACAGCCATGTGTGTATCCCATTTAACCCATGTGTGTAACCCACTGACCCATGTGTGTATCCCACTGACCCATATGTGTATCCCACTGACCCACATAAATGTACTTATGAATGTTTCCTTGTCAAGTTGCCGATGATGAATGAAACTGAGTGTTTATATTTAGTGCTACCGATGTTTGTATTGACAAGATCTTATTTCTCTCACCATTGCTACCTTATTTTTGACCACTTATGGAATTATTTGCCTTTACATTTTAACTAATTTTTTAAACCTTAACCTGCCAATGTTAAGAGCAAGCTTTAATAAATAATGCTGACCTACACCAAATTTCTAGTTTTCTTGTTTTTTTTATCTTCACGAAACACCATATTTTGGTATATTGTACACATGACCTTTTCTTATTTATTGTATACTCATATACTAAATACCCTTTCTTCTTTTATTGTTGTTTAGTCTACTTGTAACTGTATACCAGTATACCTAACATTTTCTTATAATTGTTTTTATCTATTTAAAAAAAAATCATTTCATATCTGATCTATTTTTGTGCATGATAACCTACTGTGTGGTGGCGTTTTCAACATTGTATACACGACCTTTTCTTGTTAATGATTGTTCCGTCTGATGTTAGTATCTAAAAACTATAAAGACTTTTTAATTTTAAAAAAAATCCACCTGTCCATTTCAAAAGACCACACAGAGAAATGTCAGGCCAATCGATAACAGGAAGCTGATGAAATATTGATTAAAAGATTACCACCTTGTACAGACGGACAGTCAGTGTCCGTACAGACGGACAGTCAGTGTCCGTACAGACGGACAGTCAGTGTCCGTACAGACGGACAGTCGGGACAGTCAGTGTCCGTACAGACGGGACAGTCAGTGTCCGTACAGACGGACAGTCAGTGTCCGTACAGACGGACAGTCAGTGTCCGTTAACTCAAGGGAGCAAATATTCATTCGAGCCTAGATTGTGTTTCCTGATCAAATCATGAAAATTAACATTTAAAGCTCTGCTAAAAATGCAAGACTAGACACAAACCATGGATAAGCGTAGGACGCAATAATCTTCCGTATAAAAATGAGCTTCTGAACCGTAAGACAGAATTGTATACAAGAAAAGAAACGTGACGGAACAGGCCTGATACTTATATAGAGTACTTATAAACTTGAGAACCGTTATCTGGAATTTAATCATATTGTATTAATTTATTCATCTTTATATATAAGTCACGTAAATGGCCCTATGCAAATAAGAATGACAAAGTCAAAAAAGAGCGGCCAGATTCATTACTGGAGAATATTCAAAACTCACAAGAGTAACACCATCAGTTAAATCATTAAACCTTGAAACACTAGAGGATAGAAGAACCAAGAGTAAATTACTAATCATACATTAAGCAATTAACTCCAATTTAGAAATACAACACAAAGATAAATCAATACAACCTTCAGATAGACATAAAGATAAAAACACCTTTCTTATCCCGTATGCAAGAACAAACACATACAAGTTTTCTTTTATCATCATTTAAAACTCTATTGAAGGACTAAACACAAACCATAGATATACGTAGGACGCAATAATCTTCTGTTCAGAAGGAGCGTCTGTAACATATAAGATAATATAAGACCCCGCTGGGGTCGAAAGATCAGTGGTCAAGCGGAATGGGATGAAAAGAAAGAGGTAGGGGGTTGTGGCAACAATGCTCCTTGCAATCACTTGCGTTGTTCCTTTACAGAATAACAAATGATTTGTAAGGTAAGTGGTTATCACGCCCATCTTGCACGCTGAAAGTCCTTGCTTCAATTCCCAGATGGAACAATTTTATTTTTAAAAAATTTTCTGCCTATTCTTTTCCCCATTTTTTAACATGACTAACTCTAAAGTTGAAAAATCACAGTTTATTGTTGGCAAGGGATTGTAATAAAGAGTGTGGGTGGGTAACAAAAACCGCTGATTACCAGTGGCTTACCTTTAGCTTTTGCCGCCCGGGGCGGTTTCTACAATATGTCGCCCTTTTAGGGGCTGCCCATAAATGACGTCACGCATCGGGGGCGGTGAAGGGGGGGGGG
>MUZC01002328.1:615464-628114 GCA_002072015.1 Radix auricularia | reverse complement strand
GGTGTAGGCTTTTCCTTGTAAGCCATAAGAGCTTTCCTTTTTGCTTCAGTGACGGGTTTCATCTCGTCCCAATGTTCATCAAACCAGTCCGTGTTTTTGTGAGATTTTTTGCCAAAGGCTTGTATTGCGGATGTATAGATTGTGTCTCTCAGTTGCGTCCATTTGGAGTCAATGGTGACGCATGGGGACATCTTTGAGAGACTTTCCTTCACCTTGTCTTTGAACAGCTGCGCTATCGCAGGGTCTTTCATGCAGGAGGTATTGATGCGTGGACTTCCCTTTTTCTTTGTGTGGTACGAGTTTTTCCTCATTATTCGTACTTTGCTGGCGACAAGGGAATGATCCGTGTCACAGTCGGCACTGTGATAGCTGCGAGTGAGTAGGACGCTAGCTAGTTGTGCACGCCTGGTGATAATGAGGTCCAGCTGGTGCCATTGGTGGGATCGAGGGTGTCTCCAAGATACTTGATGTATATCCTTGCACTTGAAGAAAGTGTTGGTCACACACAAGCCTCGTGAGCAGCACAATTCCAGAAGCCTTTGTCCATTTTCATTTAACTTTCCTCTTCCAAATAGTCCAAGGCAGGTGGGCCAGGCTTCGTGGTCGCTCCCCACTCTAGCATTGAAATCTCCTAGGAGATAGATTGCCTCGTCTTTGTGGATGCTGGCTATTGCCTGGTCTAACGCTCCATAGAACTGGTCCTTCTCTTCCGGAGTTGAATAGAGTGTTGGGGCATACACACTAAGAATGTTTGCTGGGCCCGCAGTTGTTATGAGTCTAAGAGTGAGGATCCTCTCCGTGCCTGATGACGGGGGTTCAATGGATGGTAGAAGGGTGTTTTTAACAGCGAAACCCACACCATGCTGTCTAGGTTCGTCATTTGGTCTGCCTTGCCAGAAGAAGGTGTAATTGGCCTCTTTGAGTGAACCGTTGTCTGGGAGCCTGGTCTCCTGAAGGCATGCTATGTCAATCTTTAGCCTTTTAAGTTCTCTATCGATTATTCCTGTCTTCCGTGTGTCGTTTATGGACTGCAGATCATCAGTGATGCCGGGACACATAGTCCTAACGTTCCAGCTAGCGATTCGAAGAGCTGGGGTCTTCTTTTTCTTTTTTGAATTTCTTGGTGCAGGGCTTAGTGGCCCACTTGTTGAGTGGTACTCTAATCTCCACGCACCCAGGGGGTCAATATTGACGCGGTGGTCAAAGTGTTAGTGCGCTGCGGCACCAAAAAATTCTATAGATTATAGAGAGTTGGATATCAACTGAACGCCGTGCTGGAAGGATAATAAATATGAGTGGAGAAAATTCAGGAGAAGGGGTTCTATCTTTAGAGGAAGTCTTACAACGAGAAATGTTTTTATCCTAAGATGTAATTATAAAATAAAGTAATAGATCAAACTGATGAGTTGCATGTCCTTGCAAGAAAATATTCGTGCATTGTACCATGTAATCTACGAATTGAAAATCTTTACCATCAAATAAATGTCTTTATTAGCATTGACAAAGAACAGTTCAAATTGAACGAAAAAGGTTCCAGGTTTTTATGGCTGTACACAGGGCCATCCTTTGCAATTGCCGGGCCTTATGCAACTTAGTGTGCGAACATGGATGCGCGGGGCCCAGTTTTGGGTAGGGATGAGGGTAATAAGTGAACATTAAAATGGGTGGGGCCTAAGAAAGCGTGAACCCACTGCGGCCACATAGGTGGCAGTCGCTTAAGACCAGCCCTGGCTTTACCTACACTATCAGAAGAGGCATTATGTTAAAAAAAACAGGGGGGATGCCCCCTTGATCTATTAAAATATATTAAATAGTATTGATTGGAAAATTCTTTACCCAACATTATAATTTTGCTAAGGATGTTTTCAACAATTGCTATCAGTGTATCTAGTTATGAAAGGCGATTCTCCAAACTGCAGTTGATAAAAAAAAAATTAATTTCGTTCCACAATGAGTGATTTAAGACTACAAAATCTTGCAATATTGTCTAAAGATATAACAAGATATTAAAAATAATTAAATTTTGATAAAATAATACACGATTTCTGTTATGAAAGTTATGTAAGTAAATGTATAAATATGTTTACATACTAATGTATACAATTTATTTGTTTATAAAATAAATCATATATTTATGAATCAAAAATAATTGTTAATAATTTTGAGTGTTAATTTGAAATAGTTTTTTTGTCTCATTTGGGGGTGGGGGTGGGGGGGAGCCTTCGACCTCAAAAACTTTCTTGTGGCCTTTATCAAAAGCATCTTATTCGGCCTTTTTTATTAATGCTTACATAAATATTGCATGGAATGGTTAACATGTTCCACACCTTTTACTTTTACAATTTTATTTCCTTTCAATTACAATTATCTATTATTGTTTATTAATTTATAAAAACCATCCTACGATTGACTTAAGTGGCCGTCCTCAAATGACATCACGCGATTTTGGCTGATAATTCACCCCCTGCCCCCCTGGTCACACGTCGTCACAAAAACTTAGACCCCTTCTTCAATGTGACACCACAAAGATTCCCCCCCCCCCGGCCATAAAAGCCGTAATATCTATTATTTGAAAATGAGCATATTTCCAATGAATTTTTTTTCATTTAAATATTTTTAGTGTAAGGCTGCACTCTAATATCGTAACACGTGTGAAACCATGTAAAACATTTTTAAATAAAGTTTCGGTAATCATATATTTAAGTGGAACTTTTAATTAAATTTGCGAGTTTTGATGTGACTTCAAACCCTCTCCCCCCATATGTGTGACGTCATATGTGGACTCCCCTAAAAGGGCGGTAACTGGAGACCGCCCCGGGCGGCAAAAGCTCTAGCTATGCCACTGCCCCAAAGATAAAAAAAAATTAAAGAAATGAAGAAACTATATCAAAATACGTAAATGGTTTCATACTTTCAAAATATCAAACTCAATTTTTAGTCTTTCATATTAATGTTACAGAGCTGAAAAACATAGGATCTGAAGCAGGGCCGGTCTTGGGCCACTGCAAGCTATGCCGCTCTTTCATAGGCCCCACCTATTTCAATTTTCACTTAATATCCAAATTTATTCCTTATCCCAAACCCAAAGTTGGCTCCGTGCAATCCGTTTCGCATACAAAGCCGCGCATATGCTTAGACCGACCCTGGTCTGAAGTTCTTTACAAACATGACACTAATATGCTGATACATATATATGATACAGTTCCGATATTATATGTAAATAATCTACTGAGGGAAAAACATTGATGGCGCAATTAAATGGTTTATTCTTCCAACGCATTATTATCTTAAAATTAAATTTAATCTCTTTTGTTTTGTGTCATGAAAAAAAATAATGAAGAAACTATCTCAAACATTTTTAATTAAATCCAGGAAATCTTTCAATCTTGACGCATCTATCTAAGTTCAATCGAAAAATCCGATAGCTGATATGCATAGTTTTGTCACGGAGTAAGTTATCGAACCTGATTACAGGGAGAGCACTTTTATCAAGATCGATAATTCACTCGATAACTTCTTTATCAAATTAAAAAAAAAAGGGCAATCCTCCGAGATCCAGTCCCCCATTATTTTACCATAATACTTAATAAGAGAGCGTATGGTAGAATAAAGTAAATTACATATTGATAGAATGCCAATTTATTAAAGCTTTTTATTGTATTAAAACTAATAGAATAGTGTAGTACAGAAGAACGCATATCGTTGATTCCATTGACTTTATTGTCGATGCGGCAGTGACGACGCCACTAGTCTAACAGAAAAAAAAAGAAGAAATAATATATTTATATATTTTTTTAAAATTATGTAGTTAACATTCCGCTGCAAAAACGCCTATCCTACCATTAATCCCGGCTGCAAACTCTCCCTACTAACCATTAATCCCGGCTGCATACTCCCCCACCTACCATTAATCCCGACTGCCAATTCCTACACATTAATCCCGGCTGCAAACTCTCCCTCCTACCATTAAATCCCAGCTGCAAACTCTCCCTAATAATTAATACCACCGGCTGCAAACTTCCCCCTCCTACCATTAATCCCGGCTGCAAACTCTCCCTTCTACCATTAATTTCCAACTGCAAACCACCTGTTCTAAGAACATTAATTTAACCATCTAGTTTCCTGTATATTGTTTCCTAATCCTAAGATAGACATTGTTTATAAACATCAGTTTAATCGTAGCTTAACATATAATTATAAGCCTTTGAAAGGTAAGTACCCGGTTTTGACAACTTCTTACGTTCACAGTCCCAGCATCTTGACCACTCAGCCAGCACTTCACGATAGAAATTGACAGTTCCAGACTTAAATACTTGATATCCATATGTTCATTTTATTATTGTTTAGTTTTATGGTTTTAATTACTACGATATTTCCTTGCTATTTGTTGATTAAATTTTTCATTTTCTGACAGGTTTATTTTTTTTAAAATTATATTTATTGTACGAAGATAACTCCAAAATTGTTGAATAAAAAATTATTTCCGGAAAAATAGGTCTTCTGCTGATGTCAACATTGTTATCATGGACACGGGACACTTCTAAGAATAACAGGGGCTCTAAATGGTAAGGTCAGTTATAAGTCCGGCTTTAGAATCGTGATAAAATTAAAAGTTTTTCAACCACATAAAATCAATTGGCTAAAACCTATATCTCCGACCGGAGCGTCGCGTCTCTTCCGATTTTTTAGGGTTTGGGTTAGGTTTAGCTTTAGAATTTCGAAAAATTGATGATTGTTAGGGTTTGGGTTAGGTATAGCTTTAGAATTTCTGAAAATTGAAGATTTTAGGGTTTGGATGGCCGCCGATAAGGTCGGCCCGGTCGGAGATATAGGTTTTAACCAATCAATTATTTAATTTTATTTATTTATTGTCATAGCTCAGTAAATAGCTTTACTTGTTCTTTGACTATTATTTGTGTTGACCAAAGCAAACATTTTTTTTCTCCAACTCCATACTGTCCATAGCTTTCTAGTCCCTTATCTATCATTTAATACTATTATCTAAGGTTGCCTTTTTGTAAATGTTTCTTAGGTGTTCATGACTTTGTTTAACCATGTTGTGAGGATTCATATTCATTATTTTTATTTTTAGCTATAGAACTTGATTGTAATTGTAATAGTAAGGAATTTGATTGATTGATTTAGTTTCACTGTGACGTAATGTGTTATATTGAATAATTCATTGAATATATATATATCTATACTTAAAATAATTTGTGAAAGGAAACGATGTAAATAAGAAATGTATGCACTGTGACTGTGTTAAGATTAAGGCTAATGGTGGCACTATTATTTTTATGCAGAGAGGCACCTTTGTGAACTTTTAAAGGTTACTTTTCATTGGTAGTGGCAGCATCAATATCAATATTATCATGACTCAACCTGGGTAAAAAGGAGAATACGAAAGAATTGATATTTTTATTATGCCGACCCCGTAGCGCAGCACGGCAGCACGGGTATTGCACTTGTAAAATTATAATTTTTACTGGCCCCTTCAATTTTAATAGGTTTAACTTGCTATTTTGATGTCTGCATGTTGGCGTCAAATCTTGCAATTATATAAGTTACTTTGATGCACTTTGCATTACTCGACTGAGATGAAATTTGGCAGACACCTGTATATGCGCTGACAATAAAATACTCCAACATGTCATTAAAATTGCTCAGACGTCTCTCAAGTTATTTGATTTTTCTTGTGTAATTTTTGTCGTGGTTACTTTGTAACTAGTAAATTAATATTAACTACCGATACTTGCTTCGTAGCGAAATAATAAATTTTTAAACAATTGTATTTTGAAGATTGAGCTCTCATTACAAATTGTAATTTTAAAAATTAAAAATTGGTAAGTATAAGTATTTTTAAAAAGTATTTTTTAAAGTATTTTTTCACAAACTGTCACACTTTCTTATACTCCCTCTAGAGTGGGATGTAATTTATGGACGGACCAATTTTAGTGCATTGAATTAAAGCGTGTGTTTAAAAACATGTTTTTATTCACTTATATGTAGGGGAAATTGGAATAAAATGGGGTACTTAAGAATAAAACCCTATTAAAGTAACAATATTAAATAATAAAAATATTTTAAAACAAGTTTTAAAGATACCACGTTTTGTGAACTAAAAAGAAGAAAATAAACTAAAAACGTGGGGCGCATTCGGCTGAAATTTGGTCTATTAATGCTTTTACATTAAACTTTTCAGTTTCAAATTCCTCCACAGTCTATATATGATACTTCATTTAATTTCAGCCGAATGCGCCCCACGTTTTTAGTTTATTTTCTTCTTTTTAGTTCACAAAACGTGGTATCTTTAAAACTTGTTTTTAAATATTTTTATTTTATACTTTTTAGTTTTCATTTAAGTAGAATTGAGTACTATAATTAATGAAATATTAAATTGTCATGTGAATCAAGTATGCATGCAAAATTTCATCAAAATTGGATGATCAGAAGTGGTTCAAATAAGGAATTCAATTTTTGCCCCGGAAATCCAGACAAGACGGCAAACTAATATAAACGTGGTAAAATGATTAAAATTAAATGTTGAGACATCAAAATACAACATAGACAACATTGTAACAAATCAACAAGACAAATGGATGTAAATTTATTGATTTATTGAATTTTTTAACATAAAGACCCCATTTTACCCCAAACATGGGCCAAAACGGGGTATGGATGGGGCAACATGGGGTCAAAGGAAGAACTTTAAAAAAAATGATTTATCACTGCTAGTTCATAGCTCGCACAAAAAGTCAGGTTTTTTGTTTATTTCATCAATGCCTGCACAAGGGCCCATCTTTTGCACTCAGTTCATGAGACCCAACTCTCTGTGCTGCTGGAGTAAAGCTCCTCACAATAGAGGCATGCTGTGTCTTCATTTGATTTATTGACAGATTTTGTTTGCCTTGGATACTTTTTTCTTTGGCTTCCATTAAAGATTTTTATAAGGCGAAGAAGTCAAAATAGCCGTTTTTCCTATTTATTTGGAAATACGTTTTCTTTTAGCTTGTTTTTGGATGGGCAGCAAATGGCGTGGCGAGATTGCAAAACTTGAAAGTTCAGTGGTTGTTGTGCTACATGAAGTTGAATGTTCAGTGGTTGATGTGCTACATGAAGTTGAATGTTCAGTGGTTGATGTGCTACATGAAGTTGAATGAAGTTGAATGTTCAGTGGTTGATGTGCTACATGAAGTTGAATGTTCAGTGGTTGATGTGCTACATGAAGTTGAATGTTCAGTGGTAGATGTGCTACGAGAACATGAAGTTAAAGCAGTGGCGTAGCTAGAGCTTTTGCCGCCCGGGGCGGTCTCCAATATGCCGCCCTTTTAGGGGTTGCCCATTAATGACGTCACGCATCGGGAGAGGGGGGAAGTCACACATTTGACGTTATTCAAAACACGCTACTTTAAAAAAAGTTCCACTTAAATATATGATTACGGACACTTTATTCAATGACAATTACGTGGTTTTAAACGTGTTACGATATTAGAGTTCAGACTTAAACTAAAAACATATTTAAATGATCACACAAGAAAAATGATTTTAAACGTGCTCATTTTTAAATAGACAATAGTGCTTGTATGGGGGAGGGGGATCTTTGTCACGTCACATTGAGGAAAGTGTCAAAGTTTTCGTTACGTTTCGCCGTGTGACGAGGGGGCAGGGGGTGAAAAAAATCAGCCGAAATCACGTGACGTCATTTATGGACGGCCCCTTAAGTCAATCATATTATGGCTTTTATAAATTAATAAACATGAATAAATAATTGTAATCGAAACGAAGTACATTGTAAAAGGTGGGGAACCATTTTACCATTACATGCCCTATTTATGTAAGCAGTAATAAAAGACGCCGCATAAGCTGACATACATATAAATACACATTATCAAAATACAAGATAATTGTTTTGAATGCCATAAGACAGTTATAGGGGTCGCAGATATTCCAAATTTAAACCCAAAAAACACTAACAATTAATGTGCTTTTCTTAAAATTTATAAATATTTTTTTTATATAATTAAGAAATGGTATACATCAGTATGTAAACATATATTTTATTATTTATACATTTATTTACTTACCCAACTTTCGTAGTAGAAAAATTGTGTATTACGAAATCAAAATTTTAATTGTTTGTAATATCTTGTTCTATGGACAATATTTCAAGATTTTGTAGACTTAAATCACTTATTGTGGCGCAAATATATTTTTATTTTCAACTTCAGTTTTGAGAAGCTCCTTTCACATCTAGATACATTGATAGCTATCGAATTTTTTTAAAGCAAAATTACGATGTTGGATACAGAATTTTCCAATCTACCTATACTTTTGAATATATTTTAATAGACCCCGTTTTTCTAACATAATGCCTCTTCTTGTGATGTAGAGTGTAGGTACATCCAGGGCTGGTCTTAGGCTCCTGCAACCTATGCGGTCGCAGTGGGCCCCACGCTTTCATAGGCGCAACCTATTTTAATTTTTACTCATTTTCCTTATTAATACCTTATCCCTACCCAAACTGGGGCCCACCCAATCCTTTTCGCATACTAAGCTGCATAGGGCCCCGCAATGGCTAAGACGGCCCGTGTTCTGCCATAAAAACCTGGATCCTTTCTCTTTCAATTTCGAACAATTCTCTATCAATTTAAATAAAGAAATTTATTTGGTGTTCAAATTCTTCTTTGAATAGACTAGATGGCATTATGCTATACACGAATATTTTCTTGCAAGGACATGTAATTCATGACCGCGATCTATTGATAAAAACATTTCTCGTTCTATTTTGTCTATTTCTAACTGGGTGTTCAGTTACAATCCCCAATTCCCATAAATTGAGATACCATAGAAAAGAAAACTATTGCATTGAACTGAGTAAAATCCCAGCATCTGATGTCGTTTTACTAGTTACTTCAGATGCCAATTTTTCAAAGACGCTTTAAATTTTTATGTCTTTTTCGGAATTATTTATGTTATTTGGTTTTTATTAACGGAGAAATGAATAACCGTTAACTTTAAATGAATAACATTATTTTAATGAAAAACACAAGTTATATGTGCTACTTTAATGCAATAAAAACAAAATAAATTTAATTTTTAATAAGATACCTTACAATAATTTTATGAAACCTGAAACAGTAATATAATTTAATACTTGCAAGTTAAACACAAAATTCGAACCACCATGTCATGTAGGTACTTGTTAGCGCATCATTCTGTGAATGTCGAAATTCACATGCAAAAACTGTCATGGTGATATTAATATTACATATTTTCGTGCCAGCGGTGATGTGTTGTTGTTTTATGCGCAGTATTCTTATAAAAGCGCCATCTGTGACGTATACCGCTAAATTTTCCAAACAAATCGTTACATAATTTGAGTGATTTTAAATTTATTAACGGTTTTGCTTTAGTTACAACAACCATTATGTAATAAAACAAATGTTGCACGAATCCGATAATTAAAACCCAAAATTAGGATTCATTTTGTTTCACCATGGTTTTCCCCCTTCAAAAGAAAAGGGGCGGATTTCGGAAATGGCCATTTTTTTAAATAATGCCCATAAGTGCCGCCCTTTGAATGGGTGCCGCCCGGGGCGGACCGCCCCACCGCCCCTCCTAGCTACGCCACTGCTGAGCACATGTCTTCACGTATACTCCCTTTTTTCATTACTTCGTGCTGCTCTTTGTCTCCGTTCTCTCCCCTGCACTCCCCCCCCAATTCTTTGCACTATCGATGATGAGCAAGTATGCGGCGTATACTACGTCGCGGGTCATCTTGTTGTGATTATTTCAACTTAAACAAACATTTTAATCCTTCATGGTGAGACGAAAGATTTAAACTTATAATAAGCACTACGCATTTTTAATAGACTGGTTGCTATGATTTTAACCTAATGTCTCCATGTTTTAAAATGGCGTCTAACTAGGGACGCCATCAATCGTAATGTGAAATAAAATAGGATGTGGCCCGTTTTAATGTTACTGATAACTTTAAATGATGGTAGGGTTAAACATGGATATGAAAATTAAAGTAGTAGAATGAAAGCTCAATAAATATTTAATATATTATTTACTTGATGAATTTAACTTTAACTTTAAAAAAGTTATTGAAAAATCCGTATTTGTAGACAACAAAAAAAATCCACCGAAGACCAAAAGTGTCTTTGATTAAGTTAGCTTAATTAGAGGCTCGAACCACGTCAAATTACTAGATTAATGATGAATAATTAATATTAAACAAATAATAAATTTTTCCTCTGCCACATGGGAGTTTTCACAACTGTAGCACATGGGAGTTTTCACAACTTTAGCACATGGGAGTTTTCACAACCGTAGCACATGGGAGTTTTCACAACTGTGGCACAAGGGAGTTTTCACAACTGTGGCACATGGGAGTTTTCACAACTTTAGCACCTATACTGAGCCACATGGGAGTTTTCACAACTGTAGCACAAGGGAGTTTTCACAACTTTAGCACCTATACTGAGCCACATGGGAGTTTTCACAACTGTAGCACATATACAGAATAAAACAGGTTTTTGTGATCTTGAAAATCACTTTGGCATTGTCCTATAGCAGTATTTTTCCGTCGTTTATAATGTCCAATTGTTTATATTTTATTTGACACCTTTAGTTTTCTACAGCCTCATAAGTTGATTAATCTTATATTACATAGCGGTGCACAGCCCCGTGAGTTAATAAATCTTATATTACATGGCTGTTGACATTTGACACCTTTAGTTTGTGTACGTCCCCAGGAGTTGATTAATCTTATATTACATAGCTGTTGACATTTGACACCTTTAGTTTGTGTACGTCCCCAGGAGTTGATTAATCTTATATTACATAGCTGTGTACAGCCTCAGGAGTTGATTAATCTTATATTACATAGCTGTTGACATTTGACACCTTTAGTTTTCTACAGCCTCATAAGTTGATTATTCCTTTATTACATAGCTGTTGACATTTGACATCTTGAGTTTGTACGTCCCCGTGAGTTAATTAATCTTATATTACATAGCTGTGTACAGCCCCGTGAGTTAATTAATCTTATATTACATAGCTGTGTACAGCCCCGTGTGTTGATTAATCTTATATTACATGGCTGTGTACAGCCCCAGGAGTTAATTAATCTTATATTACATGGCTGTGTACAGCCCCAGGAGTTAATTAATCTTATTTTACATAGCTGTGTACAGCCCCGTGAGTTAATTAATCTTATACTACATAGCTGTGTACAGCCCCGTGAGTTAATTAATCTTATATTACATAGCTGTGTACAGCCCCCTGAGTTGATTAATCTTATATTACATGGCTGTGTACAGCCCCAGGAGTTAATTAATCTTATATTACATAGCTGTGTACAGCCCCGTGAGTTGATTAATTTTATTTTACATACCTGTGTACAGCCCCGTGAGTTAATTAATCTTATATTACATAGCTGTTGACATTTGACACCTTTAGTTTTCTACAGCCTCATAAGTTGATTATTCCTTTATTACATAGCTGTTGACATTTGACATCTTTAGTTTGTGTACGTCCCCGTGAGTTAATTAATCTTATATTACATAGCTGTGTACAGCCCCAGGAGTTAATTAATCTTATATTACATAGCTGTGTACAGCCCCGTGAGTTGATTAATCTTATATTACATGGCTGTGTACAGCCCCGTGAGTTAATTAATCTTATATTACATAGCTGTGTACAACCCCGTGAGTTGATTAATCTTATTTTACATAGCTGTGTACAGCCCCAGGAGTTAATTAATCTTATATTTCATAGCTGTGTACCGCCCCGTGAGTTGATTAATCTTATATTACATGGCTGTGTACAGCCCCAGGAGTTAATTAAACTTATATTACATAGCTGTGTACAGCCCCGTGAGTTAATTAATCTTATATTACATAGCTGTGTACAGCCCCGTGTGTTGATTAATCTTATATTACATAGCTGCCCTTGGTGTAGGCCAGTCTGAGTCGGACGATGACGACATAAATCCTGAAAGTTTTCCTGCGGCCAAAGTTGACAAAGATGTTTACCCGACCAGTTACGGCACTGCGTTTGTCCTTAGTCAACCCTATAGTGACGTCACGAGCAGGAACCCACAACATTCGATCGTATGGTTCTTACAGATTATCAATCCAATGGTTTGTAACTTAATGGATACGTGTTGTCCGTGTCATTCTGTTGTGTTGTTCATGTCATTGTATTTTGTTGTTCAATACGTTGTGTTGCTCATGTCATAGCGTTGTGTTGCTCATGTCATAGCGTTGTGTTGCTCATGTCATAGCGTTGTGTTGCTCAGCCATAGTGTTGTGTTGCTCATGTCATAGCGTTGTGTTGCTTATGTCATAGCGTTGTGTTGTACATGTCGTAGCGTTGTGTTGCTCATGTCATAGCGTTGTGTTGTACATGTCATAGCATTGTGTTGCTTATGTCGTAGCGTTTGTTGCTTATGTCATAGCGTTGTGTTGTACATGTCATAGCGTTGTGTTGCTTATGTCATAGCGTTGTGTTGCTCATGTCATAGCGTTGTGTTGCTTATGTCATAGCGTTGTGTTGTACATGTCATAGCGTTGTGTTGCTTATGTCATATCGTTTTGTTGTACATTTCATAGCGTTGTGAAGGTTATATATATATATATATA
>MUZC01002328.1:602647-615288 GCA_002072015.1 Radix auricularia | reverse complement strand
ATGGGGGGAGGGGGGACTTTGTCACGTCACATTGAGGAATGGGTCTAAGTTTTCGTTTCGTGACGCCGTATGACGAGGGGGGGGGGCGGGGGTGAAAAATCAGCCAAAATAACGTAACGTCATTTATGAGCGGCCTCTTAATTAAGTTAATCATATGATGTTTTTTTTAATAAATTAATGAACATGAATAAATAATTGTAATTGAAACGAAGTACATTGTAAAAGTTGGGGAATAATGTTACCATTGCATGCGCTATTTATGTAAGCAGTAATAAAAGAGGCCGCATAAGATGATAAACATAAAAATACACATCATAAAAATACAAGATATTTTTTGAAGGCCCCAAACGAGACAAAAGATATTCCAAATTTACACCCTAAAACATTAACAATGAATATATATAGATATATGAATTTTTTTAATAAAAAAAGAAATTGTGTACATCAGTATGTAACATATTTTTTAAAATTATTTATAAATTTACTTACTCACCTAACTTTAATAGTCGAAAAATCGTTTATTATGTTATCAAAATTTATATTATTTGTAATATCATGTTCTATGGACAATATTGCAAGATTTTGAAGTCTTAAATCACTTATTGTGGAGCGAAATTTTTTTTCATCTTCAGTTTGGAGAAGCTCCTTTCACAACTACATACACTGATAGCAATTGTTAAAAAAAATTATTAGCAAAATTGTAATGTTGGATAAAGAATTTTCCAATATTTACTGTTAAATATATTTTAATAGATCAAGGGGGTATTTTTCCTCTTTTTTAAAAAAAATAATGCCTCTTCTTGTAGTGTAGGTACAGCCAGGGCTTGTCGTAGGGTAGGTACAGCCAGGGCTGGTCGTAGGCTCCTGCAATCTATGCGGTCGTAGTGGGCCCAGCGCTTTCTTAGGTCCAACCTGTCTTGATACCTTATACCTACCCAAACTGGGGCCCACGCAATCAGTTTCGCATACTAAGCTGCGTAGGTGCCCGCAATAGCTAAGACCGGCCCTGTGTACTGACATAAAAACCTGGATCCTTTCTCTTTCAATTTCTAACATTTCTTTATGAATGTAAATAAAGAAATGTAATTGATGTTCAAATTCTTCATTTAGAATCCTAGATGGTATAGTATTGTACACGAATATTTTCTTGTAAGGACATGTAACTCATCACCTCGTTCTTTTATTTTTTTTTTATAATTACATCTATGGATAAAAACATTTCTCGCTGTACTTCTTGCTCTAAAGATAGAACCATGTCTTCTGAATTTTCCCCACTCATATTTTCTCCTTTTAACTTGGTATCTAGTCGATATTACCAAATCTCTGTAACACCTTTCTGTATTAGCACATATCTTTGTTTCGTCAAATGGGTTTGCATAGTTTGCATTAATTTAAATAAGACGGGTTCCCATAAATTGTGACACCATAGAAAAGTAAAAGATAGCCATGAAATGAGTAATATCCCAGCATCTGATGTCGTTTAACTAGTTACTTCACATGCCAATTTTCCAAGACGCTTGAAATTTTAAAGTATGTCTTTTTCGGAATTATCTATTTTATTGTGGTGTTTATTAACGGAGAAATGAATACTCGTTCATTTTTAATGAATAACCGTATATTAATGAAAAAAAAAGAAGCTATATGTTTTACTTTAAGCAATAAAAACAAAGTAAATTTAATTTTTAATAAGTTACCTTACAATAATTTTATAAAACCTTAAACAGTAGTATAGTTTACTACTTGCAAGTTAAACACAATATTTGAACCACTTTGTCATGCAGGTACTTGTTAGCGCATCATTCTGCGAATGTCGAAATTCCACGCTAAAATTGTCGTGCGATATTAATACTACATATATTCGGACCAGCGGTGATGTGTTGTTGTTTTTTGTGCAGTTTTCTTATAAAAGCGCCATCTGTGACGTATACCGCTTAATTTTGCAAACAAATAGTTACCTTTTTTGAGCGATTTTAAATTTTTAAACTGTTCTGCGTTAGTTATAACAACCACTATGTAATCAAACAAATGTTGCACGAATCCGTTAATTTAAACTCAAAATTGAGATTCTTTTTGTTTTACTATGGTTTTCCCCCTTCCATAGAAAAGGGGTGGTTTTCGGAAATGGCTGGGTTTATTTTTCAAATGCCCACAAATGCCGCCCTATGAATGAGTGTCGCCCGGGGCGGACCGCCCCCTCCGCCCCCCCCTAGCTACGCCACTGTATATATATATATATATATATCACATCACTTTCTCTCTCTCTCTCACTCTCTCTCTCTCTCCCTGTTTACTGTAATGACAGCTACATAACAAAATAACAATATTACTGCATTTAAAGGCTAAAAACTTGTGCCCACCTGGCCACCACAGACCTAGGATTTAAACGATCATTCAAGGTCATGACCAGACATTTTTCAGGGAGGTTCGCAAACTTGCGCGAAGGCATTTCATGTTCAGATACCTACAACTACAATATATGGAGCTATGACTTCAAATTTGGATAAGAATGTTTAATCAACAATTCCGTACCAAAGAATTATTGGGGGCGTTGATTAAACTTCTCGCTTTTTTTCCCCCTCGGTTTTTAAAAAGATAAGTTTTACTGGGGACATTGACCAAAATAAATAGGTTTTCAATTTCATGCAACACACAATTTGCTTCAAAACTATATACTATCCATTGATACTTGCTCAGACTTGCTTTTCCAAATGGCGTAATTAAATGAGCGTTTGCAATCATTCATATATAGTATTATATACCAACGGAAACTTCTATGACGATTCTGGTACAACTTTTTAGCGCATTTTCGAGAAGTCGAATGCGCTATTGCACCCGTTTTGTCCGTCCGTCTGTCCGTCCGTCCGTCATCACCCTTGATCTCAGCATCCATAAGTCCTAGACCCATGAGGTATATATGTTTTTTGTATGTCCTGACCTGCCATTTGTGCATCAACACTCAGTTACTCGATCCGTTAAAAAACCCCGTTAAAACTACCAAAAAATATTTCGAATCGAGAGGTAACACTAGCGCAGGGAACGGCCGCCATTGCCGGAAGTCGAATACATAGTTTTTCAAGCATTGAAGAGTGGTGCGAAAGGGTGCAAAAGAATTAGTTTTTTTTTTAGTTGACGTCATTAGAATATGTGTAAAAGTTTAGAGAGTTTTACGTCATCATTTGTGGTGACTTGTAGTTAGATTAAAGAGAAAATAATTTTTTTTTAAATGTAAAGAAATGACTTTTAAATAAAAAAAAGGTCAGGTATATTCATTACACAAGAAAATTCATAAAAATATGTCTAAAATCTAAACACAATTACTGATAACTACATAATGCTGATATCTAACCTAAGTACTGATACATAATACGAAAATGCGCTAACACGTCCTGAATTCCAATAGGGACCAGGCTTAACATGATTTTTTAGTTAGCAAGTGATATTTTAGGCATCATTCAATGAGGATAAGATCCCCACCTTTTGTTTCAATAAAACGTTGTTTCCACGTGTATTTCTAATAGGAGTCAAAGGTCAGAGTTCTGATAGAAATGGTTGAAACCTTCCGAAAAAATATAACAATACCAACTATAGGCAGCAAACTCATTCATGTGTTTCCATGTTATGGGTGAGTCCATTCATCTATACTCTGATTGGCTTCCAATGTTATGGGTGAGTCCATTCATCTGTACTCTGATTGATTTCCCATGTTATGGGTGAGTCCATTTATGTGCAAATATATTTGTTTACGTGTAATAATAGAGTTCATTCATTAACTAATGTTAATCATAAATTGTGACATCATACCTGATAAAAATGAAATCACCATTAATGAAAAGATGAAATCATCAACCACAGACTTACTCCTCAGATTCAAAGATGTGGGTTTATCAAGTGCGCTGTTAGTGAAGGCTTCTCACGTGATCTCGGTTATATCTATAAATAACGACCAATCACTTGAAGGCCTGCTATCTGTACCCATTGCAGCTTTTGGTCAAAGTTACGTCATTGTAACACTGCCGTGAGTTACGCTATTGTTTACTATATTTGTGTGTGTGTTGGGGGGTGGTTTTGGCCTTATTTGAAGTGTGTGTTGGGGGGTGGTTTTGGCCTTATTTGAAGTGTGTGTTGAGCTGAGGTTATGATGTGTGGAAAATTATGGTGAGGGAAAGTTATGTGTGTTATGGGTACGTATGTTGGGGACTGTTAGGTTTGGAATTGGCGTATGTATGTGTTGTCAATTGTAGGGGTGAAGTGTGGTACTTATCGCGAGCGTGTGGTGCTGTGAGCATGTTGTTTGTTTTTGAGGAATGTAAGGTGGTGGGGTGTAAATATGTGATGTGGGTCGTCTGATCTGAGGGAGTGAGAGATGTATATTGTGGGAAAGGATTGTGTGTTGTGGTGAATGTTTGTTTTATGATGAGTGCTATGTTTGTTGTATGATGGAGTGTGTTGTTTATTGTATGATGGAGTATTATTTTTGTTGTATGATGTAGTGTATGTTTGTTGTATGATGAAGTGTGATGTTTGTTGTATGATGGATTGTTATGTTTGTTTTATGATGGAGTGTATGTTTGTTGTATGATGGAGTATTATGTTTTTGTATGATGGAGTGTGGTGTTTGTTGTATGATGGAGTGTTTTGTTTGTTGTATGATTGAGTGTGTTGTTTGTTGTATGATGGAGTGTGTTGTTTGTTGTATGATTGAGTGTGGGAATTGTTGTATGATGGAGTATTATGTTTTTTGTATGATGGAGTGTGGTGTTTGTTGTATGATGGAGTGTGTTGTTTGTTGTATGATTGAGTGTGGGAATTGTTGTATGATGGAGTGTGTTGCTTATTGTATGATGGAGTGTGGTATTAGTTGTATGATGGAGTGTGTTGTTTGTTGTATGATTGAGTGTGGTATTTGTTGTACGATGGAGTGTGATGTTTGATGTATGATGGAGTGTGGCGATGCCAAGTCTACCTAGCCCTGCGAAAGTTGAAATGGACACATTAGAAACCCCTACCTTCACAACATTATGAGATACACACACAAGCCAAACAAACAAACAAACAAACAAACAAAACAACTTATTACAGACCCTTTACTTTACACTCAAACATTGGTTATGACAAACCAAGAAATTCTTATTGTTAAAGCTAAACCGCGTCATATTTGACCTCGAATTCCAGGGGAAACCCCTTGTTTAACATCATCACGTCTCACGATGACACCCATGTGACCATTATATTTAGTGATCTCTCTAAGGCCACTGACATTCAAGGTGATTATAACGTGACACTAGACGGACATAGGATACGTCCTGGGTCAACCTTCAGTTTGGTGATAAAAGACAGGTAGGTAACTGACCACATGGGTCAACCTTCAGTTTGGTGATAAAAGACATCTAGGTAACTGACAACATGGGTCAACCTTCAGTAAGGTGATAAAAGACAGGTAAGTAACTGACCACATGGGTCAACCTTCAGTTCGGTGATAAAAGACAGGTAACTGACCACATGGGTCAACCTTCAGTTCGGTGATAAAAGACAGGTAACTGACTACATGGGTCAACCTTCAGTTCGGTGATAAAAGACAGGTAACTGACCACATGGGTCAACCTTCAGTTTGGTGATAAAAGATAGGTAACTGACCACATGGGTCAACCTTCAGTTCGGTGATAAAAGACAGGTAACTGACCAGTAGCGTAGCTGGGTTAGATGGCCACTCACCACTCAAAAAAAAAATAATTAACCAAACATATCAACAGTTATTTAAAATGAAACACATAAAACCATATCCTACCCAAGACTTATCTTTGAAGATATTTGATAACAACTGAAGTTTTTAAAATTAAAAATTATCATTAAAATAAACGATCCTACCATTACAAAATATAAATCACAATATAAATCACAATATAAATCACAATATTAATCACAATATAAATCACAATATAAATCACAATATAAATCATGAATTTCCTATAGTCATTGATATTATTTGGTATTCTTGGCATCGATTTGAGCACATTCATGATGTAATATTCCTAGATACCAGTACCTCCAGTTCCACGACTGTCTCAGTCACGTGACTACTCATTCTGACCTGACAGGTAATATCCCTTGAATCAAACTGTTCTTTTTCTTTTTTTTTTAAATACTGAACTGTTGAATCTATTTCAGTCTATTGATTATAAAGGGCATTAGCATTGTTTTTTCGTTCATAAGGAAAATGACATTTCACAATTGTCTACCCTAATAAAATATCTTGTTTCGTTGTAACATTGTGTTGTTTTGTTTTTGTTTGTCTGATGTGGTGGTTGGGGTTTACAATAAACCATTTTTCAAAAAATTGGGTAGCGGGGAAGAGGCTATAGACGAGATACCGGAAAGAATCACTGAGGCAGTCAAAGCATATATGATAGTGGTGCTATTTAAAAGTGTCAACAATGCGAAACTAACAACACATTTTTTTAAAATAATGCCGTATTTTTTAATTAGTGTGCAAAGAAATGTAACAAAAAAAATTTAATTCAAATTTTAGAGAAAAAGAATGTGATCTATTTTTTTTTTGTTAGTAAAATAGAGAAATAATGGTTGTGAATTTATTACCACAGGTTCTAAAGTTCATTCAAATCATCCAGTTGGGGTCATTGCGGGAAACTGTTATACAGAACACAAAGGAATCGCTGTCCCTAAAAGCCACCTTGAAGGTTTGTCACTTTATCTTATATGTGACAGACGCTCCTTCCGTACAGAAGTTAATTGTGTCCTACGTTTGTCTAAACCACAACAACAACAACGCTATTGTTATCAATGTCATATGTCATAAACAGTAGACATAAAGACATTGCATAAAGTGAACTTTTGGGTGTCAATAGCAAAATAATAATACTAATTATTGTACATGTACCATATAAAATAAATTTAAAAATTATTATGTGTTTTATACTTATACATATCTTCTATATAGAGGGGTTGTCTGTCATAGATACAATAGATTAACATGGAAGTCAAATAATAACAAGAGTATTTGTAATATAAAGAAGACTAAAAAAAAAATCCCCCCTCCCTTTCCCTATTATTTTGCCGTTTAAATGTGATAAATTACCATCCAACGTTGACATTCCCAGAAATGTTGATGTCAACGACCCACTGGGGCCACCATTACTACTTTATGAGCCCAGCTACCAAGGAGCCCATACAATCCAAAGTCCGGATACTGGCTGAGAAACCAATTCAAGTCACGTACTGGATCAATAGAAACAAATCTACTATAAGTATAGGAGGTCAGAGTTTATTTCATGAGGTGAGGTCCAATTTCATGCTTTGGATAAATCAAAGGTTACAAAATACATGTTACAAAGTAGTCAACAATTGCACTGATTCTTAAATGAAATATCTACGAATAAAAACAAATGGCTTCAATATCACGCTAAAGCGATGCTTAAATCGTTTTTGTAACAGATAAATTTATTTCAAGTATCCAGAAGCTAGAATGGTAATTAAATATGGGTAGAATCTAATTCTTCTAGAATTCCCGAACTATTTGGATGATTATTAGAAATATTGTATGGTTATTAGAAATATTGGATGATTATATATAAACATTGGATGATTATTATAGTTATTGGATGATTATTAGAAATATTGGATGATTATTAGAAATATTGGATGGTTAATAGAAACATTGGATGATTATTATAAACATTGGATGATTATTATAGTTATTGAATGATTATTAGAAATATTGGATGATTATTATAAACATTGGATGATTATTATAGTTATTGGATGATTATTAGAAATATTGGATGATTATTATAGTTATTGAATGATTATTAGAAATATTGGATGATTATTAGAAATATGTATGCCTATCTCCTTCACCTTCGTAAATGATAATTATTCTTTCTGTGGACATGTACTTTAACATTTTAATTATTAATTAATCTTTGCATGTTCCTGTTACTTTGTATTCCTAGATGACAGTTAGTGCTGGCGTGCACATTTACCTCATATCCCAGACCAGCTTCAGCGTAACTATGTTTTGGCCATACGACAATAAGGTCAAAGGTCATATGGGAATGCTTCTGATGATTCCTGTTGAAAACTGGCTCAGCTGGTATTTAGTAAGGTATTTTTTTTCCAGTTTTAGTAAGGTTTTTGTAAAGCATTCAGTTAATTTTTAGAATCATTATTTCTATAATTGTTTAGTAAGAGCTCTAGAGATATGATTGGTATAACACGTAATAATGTTAAATAAAAATATTTACTGATTCTTATTCCGATCATATGAAGTCATAAACTAGCAGATGCATACATGGTTTTCAAACACCAATAGATGCGCGTCTCTCTTCCCCCTGAAATAGAACTTATTGAATAAATTCACAAGAGGAATTGTAATACGGAGAATCGTGCTATGTAGTGTCATGTTAATGTAATGTTAAAATAATGTTAAAGTAATGTTAAAATAATGTTAAATTAATGTTAAAATAATGTTAAAGTAATGTTAAAGTGTATCATACCGCCTTGATATCTTTCTAGTGCCACTCACATTGTCCTGTTCACAGAGTTCCAAAGATTCTCAAAAAGAAAAGCTTCATGTACCTCGTAGCTGTTTTGCTAACAAAGGAACTACCAGGCCTTAGGATCGATTACACTTACATAGATTCGAATACAGAGTATGTAAAGTTGTAATGTATACATATTCGAATAAAGAATATGAAGAGTTGCATGTATACAGATTCGAATACAGTGTATGCATAAATAACGTCTGCATCTTATAAAACTGCATCAACTTACATATAGTTAGCCTTTCATCAAAACTAGGTCAGTTCGTTAACTTTCTAACGATTGACCCACCCCTCCATGACAGAGAGGTTCACCTTGATGAGAAAATACCCGGATTCACTGCCGTGTCAAGATTGTTTGTTAATGACACAACCCACGTGATCTACCACTTGGACAGACGAACTTTTGGTTGCTACGCAAAGGTTGTCATGACAACGGGAAGAATATTCTATCAGCTTGGAATGGCGTTCAGAAAAGTGGAAGAGGTTTGTCCCATGGTTTAATATTAATGTGACATTATCATGGTGGTTACATGGTGGGTCTTGGTAGGTTTATACTTTCTATGAGTCGGCATGCATTAAAACGTTTGCATGAATAAGGAAAAACAGCGTTAATTCCGATCTTATGAACGTTTGACATCAGTCTTCATCAGTCATCAGTGCTGGATTTACCTATTCGCTACGCAAGCCCCCGCCTTCTTGCCCCCCCCCCCCAAAGCAATTTTTTAAAAAATATATATATTTGGCATTAACATAAATTATCTGGACTTGAAAAGGGCCGCCATATCTCAAAAAGCTTAGGGCCCAATCAAGTCTAAATCCGGACTTGAATTATAATTATATGATTAATTGATTGGGCCTTGAATGCATCAGGAACAATGGACAAGTTTGTTTTAAAAGAGTGAGACACGTGACTTATTATTTAATTTATGTTTTTTATTCAAAAGACACTTTCTTGGGACACCAATACGTTTTTCATACATTCCTGACTGTGTTAGATAGGATATCAGTGATTATAATGTGTAACAATCAGCTGTGGTCTCAGAGACCATTAACTCCTATGACTGTGTAAAAACATTAAGTTCATGTTACACCTAATGGCTGTTTCTTTATTGACTCAGTTACGGGCCGTGTGTAAACACAGGCGTGAGTACATGTTTAGTCAAGACGGACTGGACAATGACTGTGATGGCTTCATTGATGAGGAGACTTTAAACTTGAAAAGTAAGAAATTGTGATGACGTCATTTTTAGGTGAAACGCATTCGAATATGATAAACAGGTTGGAAGTTCATCAACAGGCACGTGAAAGGTATTCGGCTGTTTGTATGATGGTAAGTCTCTTTTGTCTAACTGCTGCCAAGATTTTAAATCGTATTCATGATTGCAAGTAGTATGCATGCTTGTAAGTGGTATGCATGAGTGTAAGTGGTCTTACTGATTGTAAGGGGTATGACTGATTGTTAAGTGACATGACTGATTGTAAGTGATCTGATTGATTGTAAGTGGTCTGACTGATTGTGAAGGGTATGACTGATTTTAAGGAGTATGACTGATTGTAAGTTGTCTGACTGATTGTGAAGGGTATGACGGATTTTAATGAGTATGACTGATTGTAAGTGGTCTGACTGATTGTGAAGGGTATGACTGATTTTAAGTTGTCTGACTGGTTGTGAAGGGTTTGACTGATTTTAAGGGGTATGACTGATTGTATGTGGTCTGCCTATTTGCAGCTGATCCCACCAGTTTTAATTGGTCTGACTGTAATATATCATGGAAATGTTTATCATAAATCTACCTGGGCCAGGATTGTCATAGATCTGCCTGGGCCATGATTGTCATAGATCTGCCTGGGTCATGATTGTCATAGATTTGCCTGGGCCATGATTGTCATAGATCTGCTTGGGCCATGATTGTCATAGATCTGCCTGGGCCATGATTGTCATAGATCTGCCTGGGCCATGATTGTCATAGATCTGCCTGGGCCATGATTGTCATAGATCTGCTTGGGCCATGATTATCATAGATCTGCCTGGGCCATGATTGTCATAGATCTGCCTGGGCCATGATTGTCATAGATCTGCCTGGGCATGATTGCCCTGTTTGAAGGGTAATTGAACAACAAACTGCATTAATGTTTTTGCTACATATATTGAGTTAAAATTCTTTTCTATGTAATAAAATGTATACCATCTCCAGGTGATGACCTTGATGAGTTCGTTGATGAAGACTTGGGTGTTGGTAAGTTACGTTAGATTTCTGTATCTAACTAACAGGTTCCAAGTTTGTTAAATAGTAACAGAATATGTGGTTTTTCTTTTATTGGTTTTAACATTTGAAAAGAGATCTTCTCTAATTATCGCTACCTGTAACTACCACAACTCGGCTGTTTTATGATCTGTTCTCATAAAGTACACGGTGGCTGGACGGACTGGTCGGACGAACCTTCTTGTTCTGTGCCGTGTAGGGGCAAAGATGGTTTAATGGCGTATACCAGGTATGTTATGTCCTGGGTTAGGTATGGTTTAATTGCATATACCAGGTATGTTATGTCCTGGGGTACATATGGCTTAATGGCGTATACCAGGTATATTACGTCCTGGGGTACATATGGTTTAATGGCATATACCAGGTATGTTATGTCCCAGGGCAGTTATGGTTTAATGGCATATACCAGGTTTGTTATGTCCCAGGGCAGTTATGGTTTAATGGCATATACCAGGTTTGTTATGTCCTGGGGCAAAGATGGTTTAATGGCATATACCAGGTATGTCATGTCCTGGGGCAAAGATGGTTTAATGGTATATACCAGGTATATTATGTCCTGGGGCAAAGATGGTTAAATGGCGTATACCAGGTATGTTATGTCCTAGGGCAAAGATGGCTTAATGGCGTATACCAGGTATGTTATGTCCTGGGTTAGATACGGTTTAATGGCGTATACCAGGTCTGTTATGTCCTGGGGCAGATATGGTTTAATGGCATATACCAGGTATGTTATGTCCTGGGGCAGATATGGTTTAATGGCGTATACCAGGTCTGTTATGTCCTGTGGCAGATATGGTTTAATGGCATTTACCAGGTATGTTATGTTCTAGGGCTATTATGGTTTAATGACAAATACCAGGTATGTTATGTCCTGGGGCAGATATGGTTTAATGGCATATACCAGGTTTGTTATATCCTAGGGCAGATATGTTTTAATGGCATATACCAGGTTTGTTATGTCCTAGGGCAGATATGGTTTAATGGCATATACCAGGTTTGTTTTGTCCTGGGTTAGATATGGTTTAATGGCATATACCAGGTTTATTATGTCCTAGGGCAGATATGGTTTAATGGCATATACCAGGTATGTTATGTCCTGGGGTACATAGAGTTTAATGGCATAAAACAGGTTTGTTATGTCCTAGGGCAGATATGGTTTAATGGCATATACCAGGTTTGTTATGTTCCGGGTCAGTTATGGTTATAATGGCATATACCAGGTTTGTTATGTCCTGGGGCAAAGATGGTTTAATGGCATATACCAGGTATGTTATGTCTTGGGGAAAAGATGGTTTAATGGCATATACCAGGTATGTTATGTCCTTGGACAAAGATGGTTTAATGGCGTATACCAGGTATGTTATGTCCTGGGGCAAAGATGGTTAAATGGCGTATACCAGGTATGTTATGTCCTGGGTCAAAGATGGCTTAATGACGTATACCAGGTATGTTATGTCCTGGGTTAGATATGGTTTATTGGCGTATACCAGGTCTGTTATGACCTGGGGCAGATATGGTTTAATGGCATATACCAGGTATGTTATGTCCTGTGGCAGATATGGTTTAATGGCATTTACCAGATATGTTATGTTCTAGGGCTATTATGGTTTAATGACAAATACCAGGTATGTTATGTCCTGGGGCAGATATGGTTTAATTGCATATACCAGGTTTGTTATGTCCTAGGGCAGATATGGTTTAATGGCATATACCAGGTTTGTTATGTCCTAGGGCAGATATGGTTTAATGGCATATACCAGGTATGTTATGTCCTGGGGTACATAGAGTTTAATGGCATATACCAGGTTTGTTATGTCCT
>MUZC01002328.1:563643-586007 GCA_002072015.1 Radix auricularia | reverse complement strand
GGGGGGGGGGGGGGCGACTCGCCCCCCCTGCCCTATAGCTAAATCCGCCACTGAGTTTACCTCTGTTTGCCGAACCCTGATCTAAAGTATTTCCCAATACACAGTCCTAGGTCCCTATTGTTATTGTTAGTGGGTTCAAGACGGCTTGGTTCCGTGTCATTGTTTCCGTATTTGTCAGACTACTCTCTAACCGACTTCTCCTACAAGTCCCACCAAACATGTCACCAGACGATCGGTCATTGTCACGTGGTCTGGTCCAGTACGTGTAGGCGTGGTACACGCAACATTTGAACAACGTAAATTTAAAGGTTAATGCCTACACGTCAAAGCCGGATATGATCAGCTGATGATACAACGGAGCGGTGGCGTCACTAGGGGGTGTGGTGGGGGCGCTCCGCCTCGGTTGACACCATCAGGGGAATGACACATAAATATAAAATTCTATATGTTACCGTTATTTGGCACTGGAAAACTAGGAGGAGTGCTATGGCTTAAATATAAGGGGTGACACCATGAGCTACCGCCCCGGGTGACACCAACCCTAGTGACGCCTCTGCAATGGGGCTTTGTGATTGACGGGAGGGCGGGGATATGACACATGGGGATAATGTTATTTAAAGTTAACCTAACTGTGGTATAGACAGCCACGAAAAATTAGATCGGCAGTTTGAAACGTCCATATAGAGACAAACTCACGACGGTGAGGTCAAAGGTCACTCGGTCGTTTGACCCACGTGACTAGATTGTGCTGAAAACATTCATTTGTCCAGGTGGTCTGGGAGGAGGTGCGCGGGTTATACTCTATCTCACTACCGTTCTTTGATATAATATATGTACATAATGTCTTGACATTAGCAGGTAACTGTTGTGTATGTGTATGTTGTATCATGTCGTCTTTAGTCAAGTTGGTGAACATATTTGTAAATGGCGGTGATGTATTAAGTGTGCATAATAGATAAATAACCCATTCGAAAATAATAATGTAATAATTGAAAAAATATATTAGGTAGATTAAAGAATTATAATGCAGACGAACTTATCGATATATCTATATATATATCATTTAAACAATACAAATTTTAAAAAATAATAAATGAATAAAATTAGGAAAATGTTTGTTAAAATTAAACATTTTCTTCTGATTAACCTGGCGATCATTGTTCCACAGCAAGAAGCCGATATCACAGAAGAAAGATGATGATGATGATGATGACGATGACTGATGAATATATTCACTATCTCGTAGAATCAACACTTTTCTTGATGAATATATTCGCTATCTCGTAGAATCAACACTTTTCTTGATCAGTTTGGATCCAACATCGTCCAATTCCTCGATCACTTTATTTGAAAGTCTTCAGTTATATTCACGTTGAGATCTCCTCAGAAAACTTGTTATAATCAGTTAGTTATACCCAGGTTTGTCTATGGGAAACGTCCCATGCGATGGGATGGGATGGGACAGGCATAAATTGCCATGGGATGGGATGGGACAGGCATAAATTGCCATGGGAGGGGATGGGACAGGCATAAATTGACATGGGATGGGATGGGACAGGCATAAATTGCATGGGATGGGATGGGACAGGCATAAATTGCCATGGGATGGGATGGGACAGGCAGAAATTGCATGGGATGGGATGGGACAGGCATAAATTGCCATGGAATGGGATGGGACAGGCATAAATTGCCACGGAATGGGATGGGATGGGACAGAGAAATATATCCTAAGGACAAGCCTGGTTATACTAACACATAGATATGTACAAAATCTAGCCACATTATCCCAACAATTTTCAATGTCTCGACTTGTTATCCTAATCCTTGCCTGTTATCCAAACAAAATCAATCACGTGAGCCCAATTATTCTTACTATATCAGTAATATCAACGTGAATTATAAGCAGTCAAATAAAAAGTTGTTTATTTCGTCACAAAATATTTTATTTGAGATAATCAAAACATAAACATCGTCAATTGATTATGTGTTTATTTGAATTATTTAAATGTTTTACACGTAATGTATTCCTTCAATGTTGTATAGCGTTCACACTATCTGTTATAAAGATTATTTAAACCATTCCTTAGGCACATGCTGAATTTCAATGTTTAAAAATGTTTTGTAAAGTGTGTATTTAATAGTTATCACATTTGCTGATTTCTTTAAAGTATCTACATAAAATATTGGTTTGAACAACACAATTATTAACTTGATCTGTGAAACAATTTTTTTTGAGCAACACCATAATTGTTACAAAGTCCTGATGATTGGCAATTGTTTCATTTTGAAAGGTATTCCTGTGCTACAATATAATAAATAAAACATTTTAATACAATTTTTGTTTTTTTTAAAATACGGTTAAACAGTTTTTAAAAATTCCTATTATTCATTAAGATCTCTAAAATAACTTGTTGTATGTTACACGGTGTTACAAAATAAATATCTAAAATGTTACAAACAGGACTTAGAATCTGTTAGGAAGGCAAATGAAAATCAAACAAATAAAACTTTAGAAGTTATAAATAAAATATATAAATAATTGATAAGGCAGCCATGATGATGCACCGTATAGGATTCTATATAATATAATAAACAAATAGAAACATCCAATTATAGTTTCGGTTTAAAGTATAAACAAAATAATTCTTAAGCTACATAAATTGTAAAGTTTCGCCAATAAAGAATTCCATTGGTTACTCAAATGTATAATGACATCAATGATATCAATGAGGTAAAAGATGGTGGGTTGTATTGATGGCTGTGGAAAAGAAGGGAAAGACAATGGTGAAAAAGCGAGGTTCGCAATAGATTTGGAAAAAGAGGGAGAGAACGTTTGTAATAGATTGTAAATGTATAGTAAGAAAAATATTGCAATAAACAAGTAAAGTCTGGATAGAGAAATAATGAAATAGACTGAAAGAAGTGGGGAAATAGAAGGGCTGTCGATAGTGGACTGAGAAAACTGTGGAAATAGAAATGCTGTCGATAGTGGACAAAGAAAACTGGGGAAATAAAAAGGTTGACGATAGTGGACTGAGAAAACTGGGGAAATAGAAAGGCTGTCGATAGTGGACAGAGGGACATAAATGATTTGAGGAATGTTTGACCACATGATAAAAAATGTAAACACGCGCATGTGAGAAATAAGAATGTGTTCGGAACATGACATTCGCACTCTGATATTCTATTCACATGTACTGTTATGGCCAACTTCCGAGGTACTCTCGGGCTACGGCTGAGGGCGCCGAAGAATTCCTGACGTCACTAGATGGAGTTGACGTTCACCTGTCTGCTTCGGGTTCTTCAGTAGTTTTCTCCCCTTTTGTGGCCTTGACCTTGTCAACAAGACTGAGAAAACGCATGAGGCGCTGTTCAGCTGACCCGGTAGTGTGGGTCACTCGCGGGGTCGTGCTGACCAGGTCAGGGTCAACTGCGGAGATCTGAAGGCCGTGAGACTGTAAGGGGGACAGGAACGGGCCGGCGGTGGTTGGAGCGTGGTAGTGTGACGTCATCGGCCTGTTGTCCAGGCAGGAGCACGTGCAGAGAGCCGACGTGCACTCCCCCATCGTGACGTCACACCGCTGATGACAGAAGTCAGCCAGGCGTGGAGAGGGCCGAGTCGGTCCACACACCAATGTTGTGTCCGGTGGACAAAGTGAACTGATGCTGGTATAGCTCCGTCCAGTATCGTAATTAGTGTTGCCTTTCTGCTGCAGTAAGTCTGATGTTACAAGTTGTTTATTGCTACCTTCGTAAAGTTGAATCCCTTTCCCGGAATCCATTCCTTGAAGACCCTGCACTAAGTTAGTGTTACCACTTTGGTCAAAGCCGTTATAATAATGTTGTGGTTCTTGGGCAGGTCCTTGAACTTTGACCTGATGATTGTTGTTGGATGATGTGATCGCTTGTAGAGCGTCCTTAGCGAGATGGGCGTGATTATTGGTTTGTAGAAAGTTGTGGGCGGGGTTCGAGGATATGATATTAGAGAGAGCGGAGCCAACCAGCTGAATCAAGTCGGAGCTCACATTTGGAAGAATGGTTGGCATTTGTGACTTGCGTTGCCGCTCGTGAATGTCCACTGGCTGTTGTATTGGTTCATGAGCAGAGGTCAAAGTTGGCAGGGTCATCGGGTTCACAGCTCTTTCATTGAGATGTCCTGTAGGTATGGGGTGGTCAAAAACAGGTTGCGGGTGTTCCATGACAGGTTGAGGTTTATCCAAGATATGTTGGGGTTTATCCATGATAGGTTGGGGTTTATTCATGATAGGTTGGGGTTTATCCATGATAGGTTGGGGTTTATCAATGATATGTTGGGGTTTATCCATGATAGGTTGGGGTTTATCCATGATAGGTTGGGGTTTATCCATGACAGGTTGGGGTTTATCCATGACAGGTTGGGGTTTATCCATGACAGGTTGAGCAATAACAGGTTGTGAGGGATCCATGAGGGGTTTGGGTTGGTCAATGACAAGTTTCGGCTTGTCCTTGTCAGCTATAGGGTGTAATAGCTCTGTTTGATTTTGTGACAAGGGGCTGTGACCCACCACTACAGACTGATTTGGGGCTAGAGTGACGCCCCTGGAATTTATCGATAGGAGGAAAGACAAAATGGTCGCCTTGTCAGTGGCGGAGGTGAATGGACTTTCAAGTGGCATTATGGGGAAGCTTGTAGTCTCCGGAGGGGATAGGCCCTTGAAGTGAAGGTTCATTGTGACGTATTTAGTTGACAAAAGAGAGGAGGTGGTGTAGGGGAATGTTGGGATATAGGGATATGTTGACGTCACAGTGGGTGGGGGAGGAGGGTGTGGGGTTGTCTGTGGCCCAGTTGGTAGGATGGCATGCTGTGGGGTTTGGTGTGTTTTGGTTGGAAGAGCACGGGGTTGTTTAGTTTGGTGTGGCCGGGCAGTTAGGATGGCAGGTTGTAGGGGTTGGTGGGTTGGGCTTGGTAGGGCACGGGGTTGTGGGGTTGGGTTCAGTGGAATGGTTGAGATGTTGGGTTGTATGGTTGAGAAATGGGGCTCTAGGGTTGGGTGCAGAACAGTGGTTGTGTAAAAAGGTTGTAGGGTTGGTGGCGGCAATGTGTTAGGTTGTACGGTGATGATGTTGGAATGTTTAGTATTCAACAATGTTGGAGATGTCGGCAAATTGGTTGATGTAAACTGAGTTGATGGAGCCGGTGTTACAACCTGATTGTGTATCCCGTGTGTTTGTTCTGCCGTTGAGTGAGTTTTTACCATTGCCGTTATGTGAGGATGTTGAGGCGTGTAACCTTGTCCTACAAGCGTTGACGGTGAAGTGGTCAGAGGTTCTTGACCCGTGCAGCCCGTCCCAGGACAATTGACGGCAGTTTCAGCTTGAGATGGTACCGTAGTTTTGTTGACACGAGTGACGTCATGTGACTGACTGATGTCACCTTGACCCAGCTGACCCAACAGGTGCACGACAAGGGACCGTAGCACTTTGTCGGGAACTCCCTGAAATTTGGCCTGCATGGTCAGCATAAGCGCGTTGACGTCATACGGGGCTTTGATGGCGTCACTGGATAAAGAGGAGGTAACCACGGCTGGTTTTGGCGTGGTGGTACTAACAACAGCCGGCGTTTTGGTTGTGGTTGTAAGAGTTGAGGTAAGGTGTGGTACAGCTGTACTTATAACTCCCATAGGGGGAACAATTCCCCCCGTCATCTCAGCTAATTTCTGCTGCCGCAAGACGCTGATAATTTTCCCCAGTGGGTTACTTGCCCCTGCACTCGTTGACCCTGATTGCCCGTACGTGTGGTCTAAGGCTGACGCCAGGAAATCTACGCTATGCCCCGGAAGTTTCGACAGGGCGTTTGCCGCTTCGATAAGTTTGTCGAGAATGATCACTGGCGAGTTCATGTAAGCCTGGGGCTGACCTTGACCTTGACCTATAGTTATGGGTCCTACCCCGTCTGTCCCAGTTCTCGGAATGTCCAGCGTTTGACCCTCCTGGTGTGTCACCTCTAAACGAGGTCTGTTGTGTAAGGACGTGTTAAACTTGGCCATAATGTAATCCATGGTGTTTAGTGGATCGTTTGGATAACTCCCTGACGGTAGCATCCACGCGAACCTCAACACGGGAATAAGAAAACTTTCATCTTTAGCCTGCCTCTTCCCTCGTTTTCCTGGCATTGAGGCAACTTCTCTAACAATAAAATCATTTCCAGCTGTTTTGTCATTGGTTAAAGTACTCGCTGATTTCATCGTTTGAAAGGACACAGAAGATTCAAAACTGAATTTCCTCGCCACATTTCGTCGACACGTCATCTTGTCTGTTGCAGCTTTGAGTTTCTTACATTGCAGAAGTGACCTCTTTACGTGGTGTCTCCTTAAGTTGATGGCGCAAGTGGCTCTCTCCCTGGCGTCACTCAAAGAATTACAAACGGCTTGAAAATTTTGATTGGTCAAAACAGTTTTGCTTTTAGCTTGGGATTCCGGAGTGAAGTTCAGCCTTGTGTCAATTTGAAGCGTGCCATGTTTCCCCGTGTTTTTATAATACTCGTTTAGCTCAAACTTTTTGATCGTTTGAGAAACTTCACTACCATCTGAAAAATTGTCCGCCATTTTGGAATGCACCTTAAACCAATCTCCCCGGTTATTTTGATTGGTTGATCGCTTTGCTCGACTCAACGAATCAGATTTCTGTTGGACAAACCCACCACGGAGATCCTTCACCAAGATGGTGGGTCCGTGGTCAGACCTTTCGTGATACGCCCCTGGAATGACGTCACCAGCCACAAAGACGACACTTTGGGGGTCGGTCATCATGGTTTGTATGAGAAAAGATCGGAACTGTTCGACCTTTGAACTTTGACCCGCCTGACTGTTCCTGGAGGCACTGATGTTGGTGAGGATGGTGGTGAGTGGTGAGCCCTGCAGGGAGGTAACTTGTGATGGAGGTAACGACCAGGTCATGAAGAGCGCAGGGGTCAGCACAACGTCTTTGTTATAGAATGAAGGGGTCGTTGGGGGTCTCGGGGACGAGCTTGGTGATGGTGTTGGTGTTGGACTAGATGATGGTGATGCTGACGTTGATCTCATGGTTGTTGTGGGTGTGGTATGCGGTGATACTTTTAACTGCACGTTACCGGCTGATGGTGGCGTATGTGACAAGACTGCGGTCGCCATTTTGTTCCTCCTCTCAACCTCCTCCTCCTTGGCCCGCTGGATGACTTGGAGGAAGGCTGCCCTCATGATGGGGTCACGATTGATGTGGTCTGGGATGGTGATGGTAGTGTTGAAAAACTCAAGCAAAGCTGACGGTGGCTTTATCGTTGTGCTTTGTCTGCGAGTGGTTGTTGGCGGTTGTTGTGTTGTTGTTGGTGGTGTAGTTGGTGGTGTTGGTCGTGACGGCGGTGTGATTGATGGTGAAGGCGATGTGGATAAGAGTGATGGTGTTATCGTTGACACAGTCACTGGTGCTGAGGAGGAAATGTTGTCAACATACTTTCTTTGTTGTGATGTTAGTCCTGACTGTTCTGTTTGTTTTCCCTGCTGTATAGCTGTTTGTTGGTTGTGTAACATCTGTTGTATGTCTTGTTGTTTCGGTTTCTGGTACAGAGGGTGCTGTGTATCCCTTGCCTCTGCGCCACGCTGTAGTGGTTGCACTTGTTGACCCGCTCTGTGCTGTTCTACATGGTACTCAGGTCTTTCCACAACTCCGGTAGCATGTAGCTTATTTGTATTAAGGTTGTCATTATTCGTCAAACGGTTCTCAAACTTGCGGGATGTCCCTTGTAAGTGGTGTTGAATATTTCTCGTATCCGTACTTTGTCGAGTTTCCACTGGTAGGCGCCCTTCAATGACTGACGCTCTGATATTCTCGTGCGGCCTTGACCTTACTTTCTGTCCAATAGAAACTCTTTGTGCCAATGAGTTTATCCCATCTCTGTCTGTTAGTAAGGGTTTGTTGTCTGCGTTAGTTCCGACCATTCTCTCCCGGGAACCATTTTGTGATATTGTCCGTTGGTCTGGTCTGTGCCACGTGTTAGAGGTCATGGGATGACCTTCTGGTCGGGAGTTGACGTTTCTCACAGAGTCTGTAAATAGTCTGTCTACCGTGGCTCTGAATATTTCGTTATTTCCTTTTCTCATAAACTGTTCCATGACGTAATGACGAGCGGTTTGGTTGAGGGCATCTATTTTTTCATGCAGTGTTAAACTTTGGCGAGGGCGAGTTTGTCTCTGAGGCCCCTTTTCTGTATGGTTGATTGTGTTTACAACGTTAGCGTTAGGACCCGACCTTTGAGAAGACGCTGCTGATGAACTCCCCTGTTTCCTAGGCAACACAGTCTCAAGTTTTACCTGACGCCCCATTCCCATGTACATTTGTGTGGGTGTTGGTCTAACGTCATTGTGGAGTTGGCCTGTAAGTGGTTCATTTCTAGAGTCTATATTGGACGTCAATCGTTCATGACCCATATTGCCTACTCCTCCATTTCCCATATTGCCTACTCCTCCATTTCCCATGTTGCCTACTCTTCCATTTCCCATGTTGCCTACTCTTCCATTTCCCATGTTGCCTACTCCTCCATTTCCCATGTTGCCTAATCCACCACCTCCCATAATACCTACTCTGCTACTTCCCGTATTTCCTATTCCGCCACTGCCCCTATTTCCTTCTGTATTATCGACCATCTTGCCTCTTCCGATATTGCCAGCTCCACCACTCCCTACAGATCCACTGCCCCCACTGAGACGACCCACGTCGTGTTGATATCTAGCTCCATCTATGTTCTGACGTCTCTCACCCCCGGCACTGATATCTCCTTGACCAGATTGTACAACAGAGTTACCCGACTTGACTCTACTCAACTCTCTCATGAGCAGCTCCTGAAACTCTTGTGTAAAGCCGACCTTAGAGTAAATTCCCTTTAACTGTTCCTGTATATCTGCTGGCAGTTGCTGGATTTGTTCTTTGAAAAACTTTGTCTGGACGGGACTCGGGGTCGGTTTAATGGCGGGTCCTCCTGGGTACAGGCGATGGCTAGGGAGAACCACTGTCAACAGAAAATAAACGGAAAGTTAGTGCACTGGATAACCCAGATATACCTACAAGTACCAAATAACTCAGATATGGTGGATATTTACAACTACCGCGAATAACTCAGATATGCTGGATATTTACAGGTACCGAATAACTCAGATATGCTGGATATATACAGGTACCGAATAACTCAGATATGCTGGATATTTACAAGTACAAGATAACCACAATATGCTACATAATCTACAAGTACAACTATACTCTAGTTACGTTAAGTTCAATAGGCCAAACGGTTACTGGGCTAAAATTGAATTAACTTGTCGTTCAGATCTTCTGGTATAGGACAGTGAGCTTAGTGTCGACTCACCTTGTCTTCTGTTGAGATGGTGTAGTATTGTAGTGAGAGGGGAGTTCTGAAAAAGAAGAAGAGCAACACTTTATTTATGAAGTGTGTTTGTCACATGACATTTTAGGGGAATAACAAGAATGACCTGTAATTCTATATCAGTGAATCAGAGCAGAAGTTCCCAATAAGGCGTCATCACAGTCCTAGAACACAATTCACATACATTCACTTTTAGAGAATGATATAAATGATAAAGAAATACACAAATGGAAATGTTATGTCCTTTTCATGTATAAAACTTACATTAGTGTTGCCTTTCATCTTAAGAAAACTTATTCCTTAATTAATATTAAAATATACTTTTTTGTTTATTAAATGAATTAACAACAGTGACAAGGTGTTGCTTTTACAGGTATATCCGACACTAGAATCAATCTATAAATATACCTGTGTGTGCGTAACACTATCTGTGCGTACCGGTGTTTAAGTTTTAAGTTACATTTTTTGTGTTTTTATATTTTAGCTTTACATCTAAAAATGTATCGATTAACTTTATTTTAGTCGATAAAATAGCCATTAAAATGAAAGAACGTGTGCTACACAGTTTCTACGATTTATTAATACATTATTAATTATTAATAATAGTTTGCTTTCTTTTACGTACAGGCCTCTCTATTTAAAAAAGGTGATTTTTTAAAGTGTAAACTTTGAAATAAGCTCTTTTTATAAGGAAAATGATATAAAAAATTAAACATTGTTTTTACTTAATTAGCAATAACAAGATTTAAATTCATTAACATTGTACTGAACTACTTATAATTAATTTTTTTTTTTTAATGTTGATTGCCTGTTTTTGTAACTTTCCTTGAAAGTTTCGGTTTTTAGCTTTAATCAAAATTATCGAGTATTTATTCGGTAATTTTTCAAAAGCTAACAATTAAATTTAAATTAATCGATAACAGCCCTAATATATAACTATTCTAGGTTATTATATTTATTTATACCCGTGAACAAGTTAGCCGATTAGTTTCTACCTGGGTACGTGTCCGCCTTGGTAGCTCCTTGGGTTGACCAGTGACAAACGATCTCATCATTAAGTTTTTATTAATGATACGCCCCAGGTGCTCAGTGATTGTGGTAGGGGCATCACTTGCATAACTGGACAAGGCTTCTTCAGTCTGATGGTCAGCACCTCTCATTGGTTGGTCAGAGGTTGTGGTCATATGGTCAGTCATCATCCAGTGGTCATCATTCGTAATAAGGGCGTCCCTAGTGTTGAAAATAAGCATTCATTTTTAAAATAGTCTTAAGTGCTCCAACCATACTGAAATAATTTTTTTACATTAATTGGCCTTGTAGTAAAGAGTCTATGTAAAAAAAACATTCTCAATTTTTATTATCCGAATTGTAATTGTAATAGAAAAAAGACACAATAGAATGAAAAACAGAAGGTTAATTTATAAATTAGTTATATGAAAAAATATTTAAAAACCAACACAAAGACTCAAAGAAATGTCTATTATTGTATTGAGGAAAGTAATAAAACAAAGGTAACTAAATAATTAGATTGTATCCAACAAACATGAACATTAATGTACGTTTGAGATATCCAAAAAGATGAACACAAAGTGAAGAGTTCAGAAATCCCGAGTCTAACATGTACGACTAACGCCTCAAATAAGTGAAGTCTTTGAATTTATTTCTTTAGAAATATGCAGATATTTATTCTATTTCAACATTATCATTTAGAGTTTTGTTGCATAGAAAAGAAAAAAAAAACGTTTCATCTACAAAGCATCTTCTTTAAATGATTTTTTACACTAATATTTCAGTTCATAAAGTAATAATATAGTTAAGTTTACAATTTACTAGAGCTGCGGAAAATAGTTATTAATTTCTCGATTAATCGTTAAGAAATGTTAACAATTAAATTAATTTTAAACGATTAATCGACCCATCACCTAAAAGTGTTTAGGAAGTCAAGAAGTAAAAAAAAAAAAGATAAAATAGCAGCCGATAAATAATAAATTTTCGGACGATTACACGAACATTTTGGTTTTCAACTATTGACTGACGGGAATGTTCAAAATGTTGATAAAGTTTGTCTACCATGGTTCTAATACTTTGCATACTTGTCAAACCAGATGAAAGTGTGTTACACGAATGGCAGTAATGGCGTATGAGTCAGAGACAGAAAATGTCGACAGCTCTTTTGATTAATTAATGCGTTACAGATGAAGATGAAAGTTTCTGAATCAAGTAACTCTCTACAATGGTGGAAACGTAATGAACATCGATATCCTTAAATTTAATTCCATGCCAAGACAGGTTTGTGCATATTAGTTACCCCAGTTCCATGTGAATGATTGTTCAGCTCGGCTGATTATATTGTCAATTAGATCCGCTCATCACTTGAACCAAATAATGTCAATACACTTGTCTTTTTGCGTAGTTAGTTAAAAGATGACATATAAAGGAGTCAGTCCGGTGTTTTTTAGAATTTCAACAAGTACGTTCACGTCATAAATTTTAATGTTTGGCTTTAATCAATATTAACGATTAATTGATCGTTAATTTTTCAAAAGCTAAAGTTTAAAATTGAAATTAATCTTTAACAGTTCTAATTGTTTATTTAACTATTACCTATTGTGGGCTCCGCCATATTGCTGTGTTGCTATAGCAACACACGCAAAGAGTAGCACACGTGATGACATCACCCCATGGAGGCCCTGGAAGAAAACAACTCCAAACTTTACAATAAAATATAACATCTCAATACTTAACTTTAACTTGAATTCTTTCAGACAATCTCGATAACACAAAAGTATTTTTCCTTCTGATAGATTCCTTACTTCTTATTCACCTTTTATTTTCATTAGCTCACTCTCCATAATCAAAGTTTAATTTAATAAAATAGCAACAATTCATCGAAATTTTATTTTTAAAATATAGTGCAAAAAAAGTTAATCGCTAAATTTTACATCTCTTTTTTTTTCCCTTAAAGTTATACTCGTATATTTAATCGTGAACAGATCAGTAGTTATTAAATATATTATAGCTATATTATAGCTATTTGAATCGCCTTATGAAATGTAGGCAAACAAAATACTATTGTTTTAACACATCAGTCACTTACTTTGTCCTACTGAGAAATACTTCTGTTCGAACACATTCGGCCCTCTCTTAGCTCATAGTAGAAAAAGAAAAGTCATCTAACACACCAGCGTGATCCTATTCTGAAATAAGCCTCTTTAACATGATGGATCTCTGTAGACAAGCCTTTTCTCTGCCATGTCAATCAAGTCATTTGTCTTGACCCAACCTCGTCCTGACATTGTCATGGGGACAGAACCTCGTCCTGACATCGGCAAGGGGACAGAAACTCGTCTCAAAGGGGAATTATTCAAATTATTCATTTAGTATTTTGTCTCAAATTTAATGTGATCTCACTGTTATTATATAATCGTATATTTAATTTGGGATGAGAGTTTATGCTGGTAAACAAAAGTCTCACACAGAAAGATTTATTTTTTTTTTAATATGAACTGCCAATGGTAATTTATTTTCGGAAAGGCGAAATAAGGGTGGGTAATGGGGTAAACCTATGCACATAATGTGAAGGCAAAGGACTGCCAAAATATGACTTACAACATCACATTTTTCATAAGGGAAAGAGGGCAAGATATTAACTGAATGTGGTGATGAGCGTCCATTTTATAGTTGCTCCACGGGTGCAATATATGTCCTAGAGACGACCCTGGATGCTGGTAGGGAATGAGTCAAAGAATTAGATGGTTGGATGCAACTAACGATGGCAAAGATGGTGAATGCGGTGTGAAGTTAAACTGAATTCCCTGACAGCGGTTCTCAACTCGTGGGTCGAGACGGGTATCCTGGGAGTCACCAATTGTAGACTAAAAATATTCAAGTTAATTGAAATATTGAAAATAACTTATTTACATTTCATGGGATGCGCGTGTCACATGGCTTTTATAAAAAGGGGCCACCTCCCAAAAAAATATGGGAACCACTGCCGTATGACATTAAATCTGTTAGATAAGCGTACCTGTAAGATATAGGATGTTTCTCGTTTATATGTGTCGTTGATAACTTTAATTTAATCAGTCTGTGATATAATGCGGCATGATTGTCTTATTAAGTATGCATCTTTTTAACACGACTACATCATTACACCATTACATTGTGTCAATGTTTACCTTATAATGTAACTGTCACAGGCGTCACAAAGGTTGGTGTAACCCAGTGCTGTAGCTCGTGGTGTCAACCACAGGCGTCACTAAGGTTGGTGTAACCCAGTGCTGTAGCTCGTGGTGTGAACCAGAGGCGTCACTAAGGTTGGTGTAACCCAGTGCTGTAGCTCGTGGTGTCAACCACAGGCGTCACTAAGGTTGGTGTAACCCAGTGCTGTAGCTCATGGTGCCAACCCATTAAATTTCCCCCCATAGATCTCTCCCAAGTCTGTCAGGGCCAAACAACGGGAACGCACAAAATTTTATGCTTTGGTGCCACCCCTCCTTGTTACGGTGTCATCCGGTGCGATCCGGACCCCCGCACCCCTCAAGTGACACATCTGATACACGTTAATATCATACTTTGAAACAGTCAATATTTAGCAGCATGACAACTAAAAAAACTGATGTAACGTTCGTATTTCCGGATATTCCCGATCTATGACTAATAAAAGGATAGTGCCACAACACAATCCCTCGTGTCTTTCTATTAATAGCTTTCTTACGTGTCTGATTTATTCCAAGGGCGTGTATACACATTAGCTCAAGTGATCCCCATATTGAGTTATTGACCATATTTTATACAAGTAAAATATTCAAATATTTTTTTTACCGTAAACAACAATGTATTTTCAAATGTTTGCTCCACTACCCCAACCTTAACCATTGTTAATCATAGCATCATAATCATAGTCAAAATGATTAATGGTTTTGTCTTATATATTTTTAATTGTTAATTTTGACAAGCAAGGTTTAATCATTCCTTCTATAATATGAAATAATTATAGAATACTAGAATATAATTTTTTTAAATTTAGATTTTTGATGGGTATTTTTGTTTGTTTTTGAATTAAATCCATAAAGCGACATCAATGAATTCAGATGTCGGGAATTTGATATTAAGATAATCCAATACTAAAGTGAAAATGTGATCAATGTCTTTGAGCTAATTTTCTCATACATTCTTTGTATCTAATATAGGAAATGATAAAAAAAATATATTAGTTCACAAAGTAGCATTGATCATGAAAACATGATGAATCTCCTAATGTACAGTAAGAAAGAATAAAATAGTAATTCACATGACGCGTGACGTTTAAGTACCATGAAAGGGTGATAACTTTGTTTGTTTGTCTCAAAGGGAAGGAAGTGAGTTGATGGCATGGCTAAATGAGATTTGTAGTGACGATAATAGCGGTTTGTTGTTTATATATAGTGCTACAGTCAGTATGAGATTAGTCTTAGTTTTTATGGTCGTATGTGTTGACATATTAAAGTAGTACACAGCCATCATGAGATTAGTCTTAGTTTTTATGGTCGTGTGTGTTGACATATGAAAGTAGTACAGCCAGTATGAGATTAGTCTTAGTTTTTATGGTCGTATATGTTGACATATTAAAGTAGTACACAGCCATCATGAGATTAGTCTTAGTTTAAGTTAAAAATAATTTGGAACATGAAGACTTCCTAAATGCCATTAGTAGTTATCTATGAAGCTTTAGTTTCTTAATATTGATTTAAAATATGTTCTAATGTTTCACAACTAAAGATCTGAGATGGGTCTATTATTATTATATTTATAAGTAGTAGTAGTAGAAGTAGTGGGTCCTGAAACTTAAGCTTTGCATTAATGGTTCTTGAAACGCCAATGTATCGCCCCAAGAAAGTCAGCTTCAGTTCAAAGTCAAAGAGAAAAAACTTTAATATAAATGAATTGCTAAATTCCGTTTGCCACAGATTTATTGTCCACACTTTGGTGGTTTGATATTTGTAATTTAAATTAGTTTGGTTAGATGTGTAATGTGAAGGTTTTTTTTTGTTTTTTTTTTTTTAGCTGTTGGAAAGAAGCTCATTTTTACTCCTCTAGATTATTCCATTTTGATTGGCTCACATCTTCTAGAATAATATGAAATAGAAGATAAACACAAACAATAAATGTATATATAGAGCATCTTTAATTACTTTTATATAGTATGCAAAGAAGTGAGGGAGTATATTTTAAAATAACCATATAAAATATTCTAATACGTATAAAAACGATATACTTTAGAGTGAAATATTTAATTTAATATCATAGCATCGTATATAAGAGTAACAGAAGCTGGAGATCTAATTCTATTGTGTATTGGTATTAAAAAGAATGAGAAGCTTAAATTACATTTCATTATAAACAAAGATAAATCATTTCAATGTTTGCGATGTTATACAACAAAAATGTGCAACTTTCATTATTTGGTCAAAGATAAAATATAGTAATAAAACAATTACATTTTATTATGGCAAATATCAGAAATAAAATCTGTATAAAGAATTGCTCAGTCAAAGCTCGTGATTAGGTTTTTAACGTTGTCCTTAACTGACCAGTACAGACAAGTGCTGATCAGCTGTACAGTTAGAGTTAGTCCTGTACTGACCAGTGGTACAGTTAGAGTTAGTCCTGTACTGACCAGTGGTACAGTTAGAGTTAGTCTCCAACTGACCAGTGGTATAGTTACAGGTTACCGCGGTTCCCGTATTAACCAGTGGTACAGTAGAGTTCGTCCCGTACTGACCAGTGGTACAGTTAGAGTTCGTCCGGTACTGACCAGTGGCACAGTTACAGGGAGTCCCGTACAGACCAGTGGTTCAATTACAGGGAGTCCCGTACTGACCAGTGGTACAGTTGAATTCGTCTCGTACTGACCAGTGGTCAGTTACAGGGAGTCCCGTCCTGTGCTACCGAAATTCGCTCCGCTACAATTGACCCCAGTGTGAACGTGACGACCGTTAGGCAGCCAGCCGTCCTTGAACCCCAGAGGGTGGACATAAGCCCCACTACTGCCTGGGCATGTACATGTTGTGTACGTGTACTTGGTCTTGTCACCGCCCACCACGAATCTCTTGACCACACGCCCTACCGAGATCTTCTTAGGACAGCCGTGTGGGTGTGAGACCATAAACGCCATCTTGTGACTCTCTCTCGACCACTTGTACTTCCTGTCTAGAACCCACCACAGACCGAACCAGTCATCCCACATCCGGATTAGCTTATCCATCAAATTCACGTCACACGTCACGCATGTCAACTCACACTTATCCTCCTCTGTGTCGGCCTTCTTGACCGAGCGACCCTCGAGAGTGACCAGTGGACTGTTGTCGTGGTCGTAGAAGAATCTACAGATCGTGTGCCTGGCCTCCTCGTCATCAAACACCACGTGTGTGGCCGTGTACAATGTCACCTCTCCCCACACCTTGCTGGGCGTGTCAGAGCGTTGACACGCGTGGCACGGGCAAGGACCTTTGTTGTCTTCCTCCTTGTACTTGTTGACCTGTCTGACCATCCCGGTCCCAGTGCGCATGACATGGGATCCCCTGAGCTTGTAGAAGGCGTATTGGTATTTGGTGTTCGGCCAAAACTCTGGCCTGTCCGTGCTCGTCATTCTGACTGTGAGTCTGACGGTCAGGGCGGCAGTGGCTTGGATGAAGTCAAACACGTCGTTGTCATGGTAACCTTCTGGGAGATGGAGCATGTTGAAATCTTGAACAGATATAAACTTCCGGTGACCTGGGTTCTTCTTACAGTCGTGGAGGTAGTTTTTGAGATCAGCTTCTCCACCTTCCGATATTTGGTTCTCGTAGGTACCTGATAGAAAAACACAAATTTAGATTATGGAGATTATTTTGCAACATTAAATTAATCAATGTTTCCTCAACAAATCATGAGATTAGAATAAAGTGGGAAAAGAAAAAAAAGGGAAGATGCCATATTCAAACATGATTTAAAAATGAACTTTGTTTTTGTTGTTTGTCTGTCGAATCGACGAGGACCACTCTAGTCTTCCGAGGGTTGCTGAGACTGGTTTTGCCTATGTGTGCGCAGATGGCTGACAAGACCGATCCTGGCACGGAAAGTTCAGGAACAGAAGGGACATGGGACGAGTGGGTTGTCTCCTGTAGGGTTGACAGCACGGGCCTTTCGGGCTTGCCTCTTCTTTCCTGTGGCGTTGATCCTGTTTTCCTCGCATGTCCTAGCACTTTCGTGGATGGATTGGCGCCAGGTGGACCGGTCCAATGCAGCGTCTTCCCACGTGTCTGGGTTTATGACAAACGCTTTCAGAGAGGCTTTCAATGTGTCTTTGTGTGTCCACCACGGGACCGCTGGCCTTGCTGGAGTTCGCCATAGTATAGTTCTTTGGCAGTCTCTCATTTGGCATTTGTTACCAATGAATAAGTGTTTGAAAAATTGGATAGTCCTAAAAGCTGTTAAAGTTAAGAGATAACCCGTTTACAAAACAGAACAAAAAAGAAGAAAAAAATTCTATTTGTGATATGCTGGCCAGTTGAACAATGGTAGAAATAATTACCATAGAAAAGACTTGCATCGTCTCTATTGTCTTCATTGACGTCATGTTCCTGATTGGTCTCCATGCTGTCACGTGACGGTGCTGGCAAAAGGATTATAACAAAAGTCTTAATAAAAGAGATTTTCAGTTCATGCCTAAAAATAGATTATTGTTTACTTCTTGCTTTCATTTGAAAATATCGATATTAATCCATTCACCAAGCCATTCGTCAGTCTGTCTATTTTTAACTTATACCCATTCATCTGACAAGTATTCACCCGTCATACACTAATCTGTCTGACTATTCTACTTAGCCGTGAACATTTCTCTGTTGCCTTGTATCCAAATATTAACATAACATTTTTGTAAGTAGACACTTACTAACCTTGTAGAATACAACTTTCTATCCCCGATATGCTGGTGAGTTCAGATTTCTCTCCCCTTATCTTACTTCGTACAAGGAACTCGTCTGTCTGTGAATGAAGCCAACAATAACTATTGACATACAATAATACTCGTTTCAATAACACTCAAACGAAGACACCGATCAGAATATAATAATTTACCCCACCTTCCCCCACAAAAAAAAAAAAAATAAATAAATAAATTTAAAAAATAAAATAAATTTAGACATAAGAAGACTTGAATTTAAAAGCTTTTAAAAATACTTTAGCCAGTGAGCAGGAAAAAATTGAATTTTTCAAACATTGTCTCTTTGTCCCTCTTACGCTTTCTCTCCCTTTCTATATCTCTCTAAGTTTCTTTTTCTTTCATATTCTCTTTTAAGTTTTGTCTCTCTTTCTCCCTATCCTTATCTCACTATTTTTCTATCCAATATACTCTCTTCCTAAGTCTGTCTTTGTGTCTTTCCATCTATCTCTTTCTATTTAACATTATCTGTCTCTCTTTTGTCTCTTCCTGCATGTTTCTCTCTCTATTTCTCTCTCTCTCTCTTTCTCTCTCTCTCTCTCTCTCTTTCTCTCTCTCTCTCTCTCTCTCATTATCTATTCACCTTTCTCCTCTTATTTCAGTTTCTCATCTTGTTGGAGTTTTCAATGTTTGTGTAAATCTATTTACACCTGGGAGAAAATGTACAGCGTGCAGTCTTACTTTCTTATTTCCTCACCTTATTATGTTATCAAGGGCAGAATGTGTTTAACATATAACATCTATAGTATCAAGAGAGCGTGGCAATGACGATCTGGTACATTTAATTCACTCGTTAAGTTTGTCAGCCGCTCTTGTTGTAGAAGTTAACACTACTGTACCCTCTAGACGTGGCTAGGAATTTATAGGGGTTCGGGGGTCCGGGGGTTTAACCTCTTTGGGGGCCCACATACATGACGGTAGAGTAATATTTAATGTAAAAAAAACATTCAGACACTATTTGGAGACCCACCAATGGGGACCATGGGGGACTTTAGAGACTTGTCGCCCCCTCTCTTTCCATAGCTACGCCACTGCTATACCCGATCAACACCCAATCAAATTTTGAGATTTATCATAAGTATTAGTACAGCAAGGTTGGGGGTTTGTCTCAAGTAAGACCTTTAACTTTTGAAGGCATACAGAGACTTCAGTGAGATTTATCATAAGTATTAGTACAGCAAGGTTGGGGGTTTGTCTCAAGTAAGACCTTTAACTTTTGAAGGCATACAGAGACTTCAATGAGATTTATCATAAGTATTAGTACAGCAAGGTTGGGGGTTTGTCACCAGTAAGACCTTTAACTTCTGGCAATCAGACATGGATCTTAATTAAACGAAAAGGTGATTTGATACGGCTAATACGAGGTTGGTTTTAGCTTAAGTTCACTAATGGGGACAATTGTAATGAACTTTGTAACGTATTGTCTTTCTAATGGAACAATGTGTTCCTTCTAGTTGTTGTTTATTTAGTGGGAAAAGCATAAAATTTTGATAATAATCTTATAAATTTAATAACTGGCAGAAACTACTTCCCGGTGTAGCAAAGCCTGAATCACGTGATCGACATAGCTATTTTTAGAATTTGGTTGGCATTAAAAACAGACATTAAAAACAACAGCGTGTCTATAAAGAGCATTGTTAAAAATTCAAATTCAGTAAGAAAAGTATCTACTTTAAAAAATAATATTAGACATAAATTCCTCGAATTAAGATAATTTAAATTCTAAAATCCCAAGCTGAGTACTGACTTGCTGTTGTGAATGTTTTTATTTGTTTGTTGTTTTGTTTATGTGTGTGTGCGCGCGTGTGTCTGTGTGTGTGTGTGTACAGCGTGTGTAATAACTGTAAATAGTTTAAAGTAGTTAAAACACTTAACGTTTATTTCTTTAAAAAGCTTTTGTTTTTTCTATTTATATCTTATCTTAGATATACAGACGCTCCTTCTAATTGCGACCACAGACCATGAGAGATGATCTGTTGGCAAGTGATGCAGCGGTCACAGGCCACGGCTATGGGGGTTCCACGCATTACCCCAGCCGCCTAACTATTGTCTAGTTAGGTACCCATTCGGAGCTGGGTGACTCGGGGACTCCTCAGACCGCGAGAACAAATCCTCACCTTCGTGTGGATTCGAACCCGTGACCATCGGTATGACAGTCGAGAGCGCTACCTCTCGACCACCACATCCCACATATTTAAAAGCATAGTGATTGTTTTTAATAATTTGTAGTTTGTTGTATAGCTTTTGAAAGTAAATAACTCATAGTCAAATAAATAGCCAAGCATATTATTACGTAATTTTACCGAAAAACTTATAAATCAACATTAAATTAATTAAAGTAGTAATGTGTGTTACGAAATGTAATTTTAACATACAATAATAACAATTAAAGTTCATGTATAAGTAGAAAGAGTTTAATTGCTATAAGTGAAGCCGTCTCGGAATAGATAACACATTTAACGAGACTCAAACAGTCAAATAGACAATGAAACACTCAACACATTGACCGAGACTCATACGGTCAGTAGACAATGAAACACTCAACACATTGACCGAGACTCATACGGTCAGTAGACAATGAGACACACAACACATTGACCGAGACTCATACGGTCAGTAGACAATGAGGAAACACGTCAAAACATTAAGTGGTGGCGATGTCTCTAACTTCATACCATGTTATTGTACACGTTCGTTTATCTTTTCATCATTTCTACTTGAGTTTCCCAGTTCTAACTTGTCCTACTCAATTGTGAGTACTTGAACCTTGTACCTTACTCGTAGACAAGTCGGTGACACTTTAATAGAAGTGATGGGAGATGTTAGTATACAAACTGGTGAGACTATAACAGAAGTAATGGGAGATGCTAGTGTACAAGTTGGTGAGACTATAATAGAAGTGATAGGAGATGCTAGTGTACAAGTTGGTGAGACTATAATAGAAGTGATGGGAGATGTTAGTATACAAACTGGTGAGACTATAATAGAAGTGATGGGAGATGTTAGGGCACAAGTTGGTGAGACTATAATAGAAGTGATGGGAGATGTTAGTGTACAAGTTGGTGAGACTATAATAGAAGTGATGGGAAATGCTAGTGTACAAGTTGGTGAGACTATAATAGAAGTGATGGGAGATGTTAGTGTACAAGTTGGTGAGACTATAAGAGAATGAATGGGAAATGTTAGTGTTTAAGTTGGTGAGATTATATGAGAAAGGATGGGAAATGTTAGTGTATAAATTGGTGAGACTATAAGAGAATGAAAGGGAAATGTTAGTTTTTAAGTTGGTGAGACTATAAGAGAATTGGCTGTCCTAAGCGAACTTAAAGGGCTGAACTTTGCATTGCACTGACAACAGTTATTTTATCATTGTATGTCTGTATGTGTACTCAGGGGGCTGGTCATATCTTCTGATGGGTGGAGTTAAGAGTCTAGACACAGGGGCCTGGACTGAATGTTTAAATTAAATAAGTTGTTCTCTTCATTGGTGGTCTTTATAAAAAGGTTTAGCTTCAAACTTTTTAAGTCATCGACTGTAACTGTCGTATTAACTTACAGTGAACGTCGTGTTAAAATATCACTGAAATATCACAATAACTTTTTTCTTTTAAAAAAAAAAGGGGGGGGGTGAGAAAAATTCAATGGTTTAGAAAAAAAAATCATGTTAAGCCTGGTACCTATTGGAATTCAGGACGTGTTAGCGCATTTTCGTATTATGTATCAGTACTTATGTTAGATATCAGAATTATGTAGTTATCAGTAATTGTGTTTAGATTTTAGACATATTTTTATGAATTTTCTTGTGTAATGAATATACCTGACATTTTTTTTATTTAAAAGTCATTTCTTTAAATTTGAAAAAAAAAATTATTTTCTCTTTAATCCAACTACAAGTCACCACAAATGATGACGTAAAACTCTCTAAACTTTTACACATATTCTAATGACGTCAACTAAAAAAAAAAAACTAATTCTTTTGCACCCTTTCGCACCACTCTTCAATGCTTGAAG
>MUZC01002328.1:546150-563440 GCA_002072015.1 Radix auricularia | reverse complement strand
ATTATGCATTCGACTTCCGGCAATGGCGGCCGTTCCCTGCGCTAGTGTTACCTCTCGATTCGAAATATTTTTTGGTAGTTTTAACGGGGTTTTTTAACGGATCGAGTAACTGAGTGTTGATGCACAAATGGCAGGTCAGGGCATACAAAAAACATATATACATCATGGGTCTAGGACTTAAGGATGCTGTGATCAAGGGTGATGACAGACGGACGGACGGACGGACGGACAAAACGGGTGCAATAGCGATTTCGACATCTCGAAAATGCGCTAAAAATTCTTTTGAGTTAAAATTCTAACACTTTAAGAGTAAGACTTACCGTTAGAAATGACGAGTTTGGTTTTTGTAGTGACATTTTTAACACGCTGTGCTGTATGCAGCAAGCGATAACACCTGTCTTAGAATTGATCCAATAAATCAAACTGTTTTAATAACACACAATCAATTGGTTGATGAAGAAATGTTTATATCTTTATATGTAGTCCAAGCTTTACACACACATAGTTGCTGTGTATTTGACTCCTATTAGAAAACGTCTTTAACTAGAGACAATCCTCTTGTATTAAGAGTTATATTATATAAAAAAAATGTTTTTACAACTCAAGGCTCACGTGACAAAAATACAACGGGAATTCCCCGATGACGTTTTGACTACAATCAATAATAAACCACAATGAAATAAAAACAGTGATGCTATAAATATCGCGGGGAAATTTGCCACTTACACTAACATTGATTATAATTTACAAATCTTGCTGAATGGGCCAGTCTGTGGGGTGGGGATGGGGGGTGGGGAGGGGTTGGTTCATAGCGTGGGTTGGCCTATTTACTTCCACGTGACTCCAATGCACTTACGATTTCGTCATGCTAAGACTGGGACCGTGTACCAGTGTAACGCTTAGAGTTAAAGGGGTGAAGTGGTTTTAATTATCATTTTCCTAATGTTGTTTTGAATAGGGTAGGTGCTGACAGGAAGCAGTAATTGCTGTCATTAATAAAATAAATTAAAAAAATTATTGGTAGTTGAACAAAAATATTAAAGGCGGGCTTGATTCACAAATTAACTTTTGCGTGTTAGCTAGTTACTAGTTTACAAATAGCAAGTTTGCAACACGGTGTTTGAATTGTTTTCAGATTACTTTCAATAATAATATTGCAATAAAAGTTGCACATCGTGAGGTTAATTAATGGATGTAAGCCTTCAGATAAAGGAGAGGACAGACACGTTGGTCAACTGAAGTGATAGAAACAAGGAGAGGACAGACACGATGGTCAACTGAAGTGATAGAAACAAGGAGAGGACAGACACGTTGGTCAACTGAAGTGATAGAAACAAGGAGAGGACAGACACAGAGGACAGACACGTTGGTCAACTGAAGTGATAGAAACAAGGAGAGGACAGACACGTTGGTCAACTGAAGTGATAGAAACAAGGAGACGACAGACACGTTGGTCAACTGAAGTGATAGAAACAAGGAGACGACAGACACTTTGGTCAACTGAAGTGATAGAAACAAGGATGGAAACGGTTTCGTTTTTGACAACAATGGACATCACCGAAAATAGACACTAAGTGACAGAACCAAAGTTATGACAGAACCAAAGTTATGACAGAACCAAAGGTGTGACAGACCCAAAGGTGTGACAGAACCAAAGGTGTGACAGACCCAGAGATGTGACAGAACTAAAGGTGTGACAGAACCAAAGGTGTGACAGACCCAGAGATGTGACAGAACCAAAGGTGTGACATAATCAAAGGTGTGACAGAATCAAAGGTGTGACAGACCCAGAGATGTGACAGAACTAAAGGTGTGACAGAACCAAAGGTGTGACAGACCCAGAGATGTGACAGAACCAAAGGTGTGACAGAATCAAAGGTGTGACAGAATCAAAGGTGTGACAGACCCAGAGATGTGACAGAACTAAATGTGTGACAGAACCAAAGGTGTGACAGACCCAGAGATGTGACAGAACCAAATGTGTGACAGAACCAAAGATGTGACAGAACCAAATGTGTTACAGAATCAAATGAGTGACAGAACCAAATGTGTGACAGAACCAAATGTGTGACAGAACCAAAGGTGCGACAGAACCAAAGGTGTGACAGATTCAAATGTGTGACAGAACCAAAGGTGTGACATAACCAAAGGTGTGACAGAACCAAAGGTGCGACGAACAAAAGATGTGACAGAACTAAAGGTGTGACAGAACCAAAGATGTGACAGAACCAAAGGTGTGAAAGAATCAAATGAGTGACAGAACCAAATGTGTGACAGAACCAAAGTTGCGACGAGCCAAAGATGTGAAAGAACTAAAGGTGTGACAGAACCAAAGGTGTGACAGAACCAAATGTGTGACAGAACCAAAACTGTGACAGAATCAAAGGTGTGACCGAACCAAAGATATGACAGAACCAAATGTGTGACAGAATCAAAAGTGTGACAGATCCAAAGATGTAACAGAACCAAATGTGTGATAGAACCAAAGATGTGACAGAACCAAAAATGTGACAGAACCAAAAGTGTGACAGAACCAAGGGAGTGACAGAACCAAAGGTTTGACAGAACCAAGGGAGTGACAGAACCAAATGTTTGACAGAACCAAGGGAGTGACAAACCCAAAGGTGTGACAGAACCAAGGGAGTGACAGAACCAAAGGTTTGACATAATTAAAGGTTTGACAGAATTTAACGTGTGTTAGAATTAAACGTGTAACAAAAGCAACGATGCGACAGAAACACAGATGTGAGGAAAAAACCAACAGAAAACAGAATCTAACAGTACATGAGACAGAAAACAGAATCTAACAGTACATGAGACAGAAAACAGAATCTAACAGTACATGAGACAGAAAACAGAATCTAACAGTACATGAGACAGAAGACACCAAGTGTCATGTCGCTTTATTTTATAGGCTCTTTATTTATATTCATCGTATAGTACACTTTATAAATAAATATTAAACATACATGTATTGTGGAGTCAGCTCTACGCGTAATTTATGTTTGATGAAAACATTTTACTCTTTATTTTGTGTAATTATCAACAGAAGAATTCATACACGAATGTGTCAACAAAAATCTATCAAATGTTGTATCACATATAATTCTATCAATGTTGTATCACATAATTCTACCCAACAGTGGCGTAGCTAGAGCTTTTGCCGCCCGGGGCGGACTCCAATATGCCGCCCTTTTACGAGACACCCATAAATGACGTCACGCACCGGGGGGGGGGAGAGGAGAGTCACACATGTGACGTCATTCAAACCGCGCAATTTTAAATAAAATTTCCACTGAAATATATAATTACCAACACTTTATTTAATGATGTTTTGCGTGGTTTCACGCGTATTACGATAATAGAGTGAGTGCAGCATTACACTAAAAAAACATTTAAATGACCACCAACAAAACAAAAATGATTAAAAACATGCACATTTCAAAAAGAAAATACGGTTTTTATGCAGGGAGGGGGGGGGGGTNAAAAAAAAATGATTTAAAACATGCACATTTCAAAAAGAAAATACGGCTTTTATGCAGGGAGGGGGGTCTTTGTGACGTCACATTGAGGAAGGGGTCTAAGTTTTCGTTTCGTAACTCCGTGAGACGAGGGGGCTGTGGGTAAAAATCAGCCAAAATCACATGACGTCATTTATGGACAATCATAAGATGGTTTTTATAAATTAATAAACATGAATAAATAATTGTAATTGAAACGATGCACATTGTATGAGGTGGGGGAGAATTTTACCACAGCATGCCCTATTTATGTAAGCATTAAATAAAAGGGGTCTCTCATGAGATGATTTACCTATAAATACACATTTATAAAAATACAAGATAATTGTTTTGAAGGCCACAAGAAAGTTATTGTGGTCGTAGGTCCCCCCAACCCCCAAATGAGACAAAACATATTCCAAATGCATGCCCCAAAACATTTACAATTAATATGCTTTTATTTTTAAATAGATGTTGCTGGGTTTTTTTTAATAAACAAAGACATTGTATACATCAGTGAGTAAACACATTTCTTATTATTTATACATTTACTTGCTTACCTAGATTCCATTGTAGAAAAATCGTGTATTATGTTATCAAATTTAAATTATTTGTAATATCTTATTCTATGGACAATATTGCAAGATTTTGTAGTCTTAAATAACTTATTGTGGGGCGAATATAATGTTTTCTTCAACTAGATACATTAATTGCAATTGTTGAAAAAACTCTTAGCCAAATATTAATTTTGGGTAAAGAATTTTCGAATCTATACTGTTGAATATATTTTAATAGATCAAACATAATGACTCTTCTTGTAGTGTGGGTACAGCCGGGGCTGGTTTAGGCTACTGCAGCCTATGCATTCGGAGTGGGCCCCGCGCTTTCATAGGTCCCACCTATCTTAATTTTCACTAATAATCCTCATTAATACATTATCCCTACCCGAACTGGGCCCCGCGCAATCCTTTTCGCATACTAAGCTACATAGCGCCCCGCAAATGCTAAGACCGCCCTGTGGAATGCCATGAAAACCTGGATCCTTTCTGTTTCAATATCGAAAAATTCTTTATCATTGTAAATTAAAAAATTCTTTTTATTCAAATTCTTCATTTAGGAGGTTAAATGGTATTATACACGAATATTTTTTTGCAAGGACAAGTAACTCATAAGCGCGTTCTTTTATTTTCTTTTATAATTACATCTATGGATAAAAACACTTGTCATTGTACTTCTTGCTCGAAAAATAGAACCACGTCTACTGAATTTTCCCCACTCATATTTTTCTCCTTATAACCCGGTGCTCAATTGATATCTCCAACTCTCCGCAACAGCGTTCTGTATTAGTACAATACAAATATCTTTGTTCCATGAAATATGCTTGCATTAATTTGAAACAGATACGAGTTCACATAAATTGAGATAACACAGAAAAGAAAAAGATTGCATTGAACTGAGTAAAATTCCAGCATCTGATCTCGTTTTACTAGTTACTTCAGATGTCAATTTTTCATAAGTTAATAAGTTACCATACAATAACTTTATGATACATGAAAAGTAATATAAGTTACGCAAAAATTGTCATGGCGATATTAATGTTACATATTTTCGAGCCAGCGGTTATTTGTTGTTGTTGTTTTTTTCAGTTTTCTTTTAAAAGCGCCATCGGTGACGTATACCACTTAATTTTTCACCTTACCTTTTGAGCAATTTTAATTTTTTAAACGTTTTGCGTTAGTTATGACAACCACTGTGTAATAAAACAAATGTTGCTCGAATCCGTTAATTAAGACACAAAATTAAGAATATTTTTGTTTCATCTTGGTTTCCCTCCTTCAAAATAGAAAATGTTTTTTTGTTGGGGGGGGGGGGCGGAGAATGGCTTAGATTTTCAAATGCCCACAAAAGCCGCCCTCTGAATGAGTGCCGCCCGGGGCGGACCGCCCCCTCCGCCCCCCTAGCTACGCCACTGCTACCCAATATTGTATCACATAAATCTATCAAATGTTTTATCACATATAATTCTATCTTATGTTGTATCACATATAAATCTATCAAATGTTGTATCATATATTATTCTATCAAAAGTTTTTTCTCATATAATTCTATCGAATGTCATATCATCTATAAATCTATTGAATGTCATATCATTTATAAATCTATTGAATGTCATATCATCTATAAATCTATTGGATGTCATATCATACATAAATCTATTGAATGTCATATAATGTATAAATCTAATGAATGTCATATCATATATAAATCAAATGAATGTCATATCATATATAAATCTATTGAATGTCATATCATCTATAAATCTATTGGATGTCATATCATACATAAATCTATTGAATGTCATATCATGTATAAACCATTGAATGTCATATCATATATAATTCCATCGTGACGTCATATAACTCTATCGTCTGCGTGTGTAGACGACTTGGTCAGACCAGTTTCCATTGCATGATGCATGCGTCAGAACCACCAATGGTCATCACACTCCGCCCACTTGGGGTAAAACAAAGATTGTGGGTGTGGTGATGTGACTTGTAGGTGTGGCTAAATGCCTGAGGAAAAAAAATAATTTAAGTTGCCTCTTCTAATAGGCATGTACAATAGAAGGTAAATTAAATAAGAAGAAAAGGGAGTGCATTTTCTCAAAGATTGTTTTGTGAACATATTTACTTGTATCATATTTACTGACCTCATGAATAACCAAGCTAATAAAATAAACGATCTTATCTACAAGTTAAAGAGAAATCAATAACTAGATCTACAGTTATAGATCCTATTCCTATACACATTTAACACAGACACAGTTACTTACCCCAGTGCTTGTTGGGTATCTGAACAAGCTGAGCGAACCATTGCTGGTTGCCATGGCAGCGAGAGTGCGGCCAGGATTAACGTCAACACAAGTGATGTGTCCTTCACTGGCCTGTTTGGATTTCCATAAACCTGTGTCCAGATAAAAGTAAAAGGCTCTACCAGTTATGATGAGATGTGAGAACATAAATTTATCTTCAATCCTTCCACACAAAATGTCAGATCTATAGGCTTAATTAACCCATTTCTCAACAAACTACTATTCCATGAAACTTGGATTTTCTTTTTTAGCCTTTTAAATTAATGATACAACCTGTCTTACCTCTTTGAGTGTGATCCTAGACACAGTTTATAGACACCTGTCTTACCTATTAGACTGTGATCCTAGACACAATTTTAGACACCTGTCTTACCTATTAGTGTGTGATCCTAGACACAGTTTGTAGACACCTGTCTTACCTATAAGTGTGTGATCCTAGACACAGTTTGTAGACACCTGTCTTACCTATAAGTGTGTGATCCTAGACACAGTTTGTAGACACCTGTCTTAAGTGTGTGATCCTAGACACAATTTTAGACACCTGTCTTACCTATTAGAGTGTGATCCTAGACACAGTTTATAGACACCTGTCTTACCTATTAGAGTGTGATCCTAGACACAGTTTGTAGACACCTGTCTTAAGTGTGTGATCCTAGACACAGTTTGTAGACACCTGTCTTAAGTGTGTGATCCTAGACACAATTTTAGACACCTGTCTTACCTATTAGAGTATGATCCAGGACACAGTTTGTAGACACCCATGTGACATCTGTCATTAGTTCACCTGATACTTCAGTACAGGTCGACACATTCCCTAGTTTAAAAAGACGGAACAAATTTTGAGTGATTTATTTTGTCATAGAAGCAGTTCATGTTTCTCTACGGACTAGTGTACACTGTAGGCTGTTGAACAGCAGATGGATCTATCATGCCGCGCCATAGCAATCACAGCCGAAAGACTGCGTCTTAAATAGGCTTGTTGATTTTTTGAGCTAACATGTCCTACATAGTGCTGTTTTTATTTTAAAGCGCTTTCAATTCTTAAAAATGTTAAATAAATGTGTGTGTTAGGCAGGGTGTGTTGAGTATTAACATAGCGTTTTTTTAAAGTATTATTTAAAATATAGCTGTATACCATATTTACCCTGGATTGGGGTGGAATTCAAGAACTTAGGACGAATAACTATAAACTTCTTTTCATGCGCTACTGTTTGTGGTACAATATATTGCAATATTTTAAGTCATTTTTATCTAGGTATGAAATGCTGTAAATTATATCTGCGTACATTTGAAATTTAAAGTGATGTCAATTTACTTACAGAATTTCTGTTCAGGGATGGAACTACTGCTTCTTAGGATTACGAGGCCATCAAGGGTGTTACTCGACCAGTCAATTGCGTGGATGTGTCCGTGGTGACCCTGTGGATGTGGGTAAAGATGGTTGGCGAGGGTAAAGATGGTTGGTTGGGATGAAGATGGTTGGTTGAAATGAGCTTGTGTATACAGTCGTAAAACAAGCACAACAATGATCTCCAACACCAATAAATCGTTTATGAATTACTAAAGAGAACTTTGGTGCGTCGTTTTAGTACTAAAAAAACACTGACAAAATATTTATATTTTGTTCTGCAAGTTACAATTCAGACAGATATCCCTCTTCTAGAAGAATCCTTTTCACGTATACTGCAGTATATGAGATATACTAACAGATGCACGCTATCGTAACACACGTATACTATCAGAAGTAATCTAACAGAAGTATATTATTAGAAGTAAAAAATGCTTTAGTACCAGAAGTTTTTAAGTCATAAGAATGTGATCAGATCAGTAGTATGCTTTAAGTAGTAAGATACCATACTAGAGTTATGTTAACTTATCATGAAGTAAGATACCATACTAGAGTTATGTTAACTTATCATGAAGCAAGATACCATACTAGAGTTATGTTAACTTATCATGAAGCAAGATACCATACTAGAGTTATGTTAACTTATCATGAAGTAAGATACCATACTAGAGTTATGTTAACTTATCATGAAGTAAGATACCATACTAGAGTATGTTAACTTATGAAGTAAGATACCATACTAGAGTTATGTTAACTTATGAAGTAAGATACCATACTAGAGTCATGTTAACTTATCAAATTCAAGAACTAAGATACCGCGGCAGTAGTATGCACTGCCCGGTCCTTGATCTATTAAGAACTAGGCCACCTAATTACCTATTGACCTACTGACCTTGCACTTTCCCGTCAGTGCCCATGTGAGCTCCTCCTTGCCCTCCACGGGTTGAAGTGAGTACACATGGACAGTCTTGTCAGCACTTCCTGCGGCTATTTGGTCCTCTCCTACTGGGGATAAGTATACATGTGGCATGGGAATTATATTTGTAGACTAAATGTGCAAGATTAAATAGTTGTGAAGGTCTTATAAATCGATTTAATGGTATATTTAATCTTAAAATATGTCGACTTAATGTTTGCGAACTTGATATGTGTAAATTTATAAGATATGTAGAATAAATATGTTTGAATTAATAATGTCGGCTTAAAATGAGTGTAAATGAATATTCAATGTCTGTAATCATACACCATCATACTTAGAAATATAAAGAGCTTACACATAGGACTTGTTAGCAAAAAAAAAAGAGAAATTACATTCTATTTTGTGAGGACTATTTATAAGATGAGGTTTAACCAGTGGCGTCATTAGGGGATTGCGGTGGGGGTGGACCGCCCCGGGTAACACCATCAGGGGGTGACACCAAAATTAAAATTCTGTATGCTTCCGTTATTTGGCACTGGAAAATTCGGATGAGTTCTATGGGTTAAGTCGTGAATTGGTGACACCGTTAGCTACCACCCCGGGTGATACCAACCCTTGTGACGCCTCTGGGCTTAACCTTACCAAATTACAAATACTGGCACTAGTTCTGAATAGATAATAGAATTTCGTTTCATAACAACATCCCCTCTAAATTTATCTCTGGTAATTACATGAATATTTCTAAAATTACAGTGCGATATGTAACATGTAAACTTATTAACTATGCTATTGTATGCACGTGTGTGTGTTAATTGGTTCTGTACAGAAGGAGCTTCTGTAACATAGAAGATAAGATAAGATTTTGTTTGTTTGTGTTTTTGTTTCTTTTTTTTACCTAAAAAAATATTTTTTTTGTAGTTGTTACAATGCATACACTATCGATATTAAGAGTTGAATCTATTACTCTTATCTTATCTATACAGAAGCCCCTTCTATGCAGAAGATAATTGCATCCACAGACAATGACAGATGATCTGTTGGCAAGTGATGCAGCGTCCACAGGCCACGGCTATGAGTGCTCCACGCATTACCTAGCCGCCCAACTAGTGTTAGGTACCAATTGGGAGCTGGGTACTAGTTTTATTTTTTAAATTTTATCTTATTTTTTATTTTTTTTATTATATATATATATATANTTTTTTTCTTTTTAAACAGACTTTTAAAAAAAAATAATTCCAGGAGTGGAAAAGTAATTTATACTTTTTAACAAAAATCTTTTGTTTCTAATATGGACATGATTTATTTGTGTTATAATCTCAAAAATTGTGTCATCGTTCAACAACTTTAAGTTATTTGACAACTTCATAGAGTACAGCTATAATTCAAGGGGACATGACCCTATTTAGGCGAAGACAACTCATTACCTTGAGACAGTTTAACGGTTGTTATTGCCCCTGTTGAAATCTTTTTGTTGAAAACTTCCAAAACCGACATGTCTTCTTTCACGACTTGCAGAATAACAAGGCTATCGGTTTAGAAAATAATAACCAAAATGAGGGGTGAGACTGCAATCAGGCTTATAAGAAATTAAATGAAAAAGACGTAAACAAGGTAAGGGTTAGCCTGACAGGACGTAACAAAACAGCGAACGTTTCGGCAAAGAGACTTTTTCCAACGGACATAAAATACACAAATAAAAGGAATATAACAAAAAATAAAAACTTAGCTGCGGTGAAATATTATATATATAGATGAGTTTCTTCAACGTGAAACATTATATTTATAGATGAGTTTCTTCAACGTGAAACATTATATATATATATATATATAGGTGAGTTTCTTCAACTTCTATTCTTCGATCTCTTTTTTCAGACAAACATCTACTTCAGGCAAACATTAATTTCAGATAAAGATCTATTTTAGACCAACATCTATTTCAAACATCTATTTCAGACAAACATCCATTTCAGACAAAAATCTATTTCATACAACCATCTATTTCATGCAACCATCTATTTCATACAACCATCTATTTAAGACAAACATCTATTTCAGCTAAGCCTCACTGTCCGTCTTTGGTTCCCAGCACCATCTGGTTGCCTCCCTTGTTTGTATCCACACACAAGAATGGATAACCCTTCATCCACAGTTTCCAGATTGGCTCCCTTGTCTCGGAGCTCAGCTTACAGATGACGCCATCAGTTGATGCTGTGATGACGTCAGCATTGAGGAACGACTGCTGGATTTTGTTGAGGGCCCTGAGGTCTCCGGTGTGACCCTGGGATAAGTGAACATGGTAAGTGAACATGATAAGTGAGCAGGATAAGTGAACAGGATAAGTGAACGTGATAAGTGAGAAGGATAAGTGAACAGGATAAGTGAACAGGATAAGTGAACATGGTAAGTGAACATGATAAGTGAGCAGGATAAGTGAACAGGATAAGTGAACGTGATGAGTGAACATGATAAGTGAGCAGGATAAGTGAACAGGATAAGTGAGCAGGATAAGGGAACATGATAAGTGAGCAGAATAAGTGAACATGATAAGTGAGCAGGATAAGTGAACATGATAAGTGAGAAGTATAAGTGAACAGGATAAGTGAACGTGATAAGTGAACAGGATAAGTCAACATGGTTAGTGAACAGTGTAAGTGAACAGGATAAGTCAACATGGTTAGTGAACAGGATAAGTGAACAGGATAAGTGTACAGGATAAGTTAACATATTAAGTGAACATGATAAGTGAACATGATAAGTGAACATGATAAGTGAACAAGAAAAGTCAACATGATTAGTGAACAGGATAAGTCAAAATGATAAGGAACAGAATAAGTGAACAGGATAAGAGACAGGATAAGTGAACATGATAAGTGAACATGGTAAGTGAATAGGATAAGTGAACAGGAAAAATATATATGATAATCAATTGAAATTGCTTTTTAGGAGGGACGAATTTGTTCTGTTATCGAATAACTGAACAAGTTATATTACAATATGTAAATACAAAATTGTTTTTGATAATTGAACATACAAATGTGTTATGATAAGCGAATAAGATTTGTTATTATGATAACTCGCTTTTTAAGTACTAGAGTGAAACTTTTTTTCGTGGTTTAATATCTAAAGTGTTTGTTAAAATATAGCACATACACCATGAAACACGCAAATACACTCACTAAAACACACACCACAAAATACACACACAAAAAACCTCACTATAATCAAGACACCATCACAGAAATACCCCACAAACACTAAACATAACACACACTAATTACACACTTGAACTTGAACTATCCCTTAACCCGACGCTGGGTCGTTGGGGCACCATTTTGAGCTGCGCACTAACTCATGCCAAGTGTCACGGTTCTGAGCTGCCTTCTGGGAATCGCTAAATGAAAGGCCGGTCTACTCTTTGATGTTGTCCTCCCAACTCTTCCATGGTCTGCCTCTTTTCCCTTTTCCCTGGACTGTGCCTTGCAATATCGTCTTTGAGAGACCTCCAGATCTTGACACGTGTCCGTACCATCGTAGTTTCCCCTTTTTCATTGAGGTGAGAAGGTCCTCGTAAGGGCCAATGACAGCACTTATTTTGTCGCGGACCGCTTCGTTCGTGATGTGCGCCGTGTAGGAGATGTTTAATACCTTTCGAAAACATCTCATCTCAAGCGCACTAATTCTTTTTTGGAGGTCTGCGGTGAGCGTCCAAGCCTCACAACCACAGAGGAAGACTGACATCGCCAGAGAGCGCATTAGTCGAATCTTTGATCTCAGGGAGAGCTTCTTGCTTTGCCAGATGTTTTTCAGTTTGCTTAGTGCTGCAGTTGTTTGGGCCGTTCTGGCAAGAATTTCTGGTTTTGAGCCTTCATCGGATATTACAGCCCCTAGATATTTGAAGGTAGGGACCTCCTCGAGTTTTTGACCGTTTATCCGAATTTCACTTGTGAAATTCTTATTTGCCATGACCTTGGTCTTTTCTGCATTAATTTCCATGCCATAGGCCTTCGACGTCTTCTCTAGCTTTGCAAGGAATTCTTTTAGTTCGTCCTCGCTGCCAGCTAGACCGTCTATGTCATCAGCGAAGCGTAAGTTAGTTATAGTTCTCCCTCCGATGCTGACCGTTCCGACATGGTCTTCGAGCACATCACTCATAATTCTTTCTAGGAAGAGGTTGAAGAGGATGGGGGAGAGTAAACACCCTTGTCTAACACCAACAGTGGTCTTGAACCAATCTCCCAGCTTGCTGTTGTAGAGTACTGCGCTGGATGCTCTGTTGTATAGGTTCTTGATCACAGTAATGAGGTTGGCGTTAATATTGTACTTGTGCATGGTTGCCCACAGTGCCACAATTATTATTGTTTAATAAAAAACGTTTCACAAGGGAAATAAAGAAAACCTGTGTGATGGGGACGTCGTCTAATGCAACTCCCTCTAGTGGTGACCCCGCTTGGTTTATGTTGACGTAGATCAGAGAGTTCATGGTCGTCCCAAGTACCAAGGTCGAGGTCGTGCTGTCCTCGACAGGAAGTAGAAGCTGACATCTGACACCACCTTCAGATTTGGGCAACTGAATGTTTTAAATGCAATATTATAATTTTTTTGGCAACTGAATGCTTGAATTGAAATATTGTTTGTTTTTGTTTTTTGTTTTTTGGGGGGCAACTGAAATTTTATAATGAACTATTTGTATTATGTATGACAGGGGTCGGAGAAACCATGGCTCGTGAGCCAGATGTGGCTCTGTTGATTGCTGAATATGGCTCGCAGACAAATGTTCGATTATGTCAAAAAATAAAAAAAGTGTCTCAACTGCTGGATAAAGTTTAACCTCATCAACCAGACTACAAGGCAGTGCAGCGCCGTAAGTCTCATTAATGGTAAAGGGTATTATTGTTATTACCAACAGCATAACAATGATATTAAAAAGAATTAAGAGACATACTTATTGCACTTTTAGTGTTGAAATTACACAAAATTCACACATTAACTTGAGTTTTATAAATATTAATGGCTCTCACAGAATAATTACTTTTCAAAATATGTGGTGTTAATGGCTCTCTCAGACAAAAAGTTTCCCAACCTCCGCGATAAGTCTGGGAGACCTTAAAGTGATATAGAGATACAGCCAGTGTAGTACTAAGGGGACTGTATCCGTGACGGTTATATTTGATGTTGTTCTATGAAGTTAGCTCAGAGTGTATACAGCAGGGGTCTCCAAACTACGGCCCGCGGACCAGATGCGGCCTGCAAGACTCTCTCATCCAGCCCCTGGACACCATTTAATCTTTTTTAAAAAATACTAGTTTTGCCAGTAGTTGACCACAAAACATAGTAGTTGGTTAGTAGTCGCCCCCCCCCCCCCAAAAAAAAAAAAAAACAACTTCTGTTTCACAGTTAATGCGGCACTCCGGCATAAAAGTTTGGAGATCCCTGGTATACAGGAATAAATACATAGATATAACGATACCATTGCGTCAGTTGCCTATACACTGAGGGTGAACGAGTGGGAGTCTAGAAGACAGACAGTCCTAAAACTAGAGACTTAACATTGGGCAAAGAAATTTTTAAACTCTCAGTTAGACCCATTTCCAAAGCCATTTCTTAGACAAATCTGCACAACACTTCTTAAACTAACATGCAAAACACATTGTTAAACCAACATGCATAATCCCTTGTTAAACCAACATGCCTAATCCATTTTTAAACCATTATAGCTAATCCCTTGTTAAACCCACGTGTAAAAACCCTTGTAGGATCAACATGGCATTTGTTGAAGCCACCTCTTATTCTCCATGGGAGACCAAATTTGAACGTATCCGCCTCTGTAACAGTCTTTGATATATTTTTCCATTAATGCACGTTGTTTGACTCACACACACATTCCGAGACCCGTCTGGAGCGTAACCTTCTTCATTTAGCTTTTAATCATATAATTATGAACACCAAGTGTGCAACATTTTCGATTTAATTAACTGTAACAAACCTATTTAGAATAACCCGGAAAGCTACCCTTTACTTTAAACTGTAAAACACCTAGTTATAAACGTCAATTAATCGAATCTCAAGTAATTCCTGTGTTAGACCCACCTGTATCATGCCATCTTTGTCCATATTCTTGTTCCATGTCCAACTGATAAACATCCCATCTCTCCCGGTGGTCAGTAGATGACCCCTGTAGTGTTGGACACTCAACACTGAACCCTGGTCAAATATTGACGTAGAAAGATTGTATAAATAAACATCCCATCTCTCCCAGTGGTCAGTAGATGACCCTTGTAGTGTTGGACACTCAACACTGAACCCTGGTCAAATATTGACGTAGACAGATTGTATAAATAAACATCTCATCTCTCCCGGTGGTCAGTAGATGACCCCTGTAGTGCTGGACACTCAACACTGAACCCTGGTCAAATATTGACATAGACAGATTGTATAAATAAACGTTCTATAATTTTAATAAGAATAAAGTATTTACGTTAATGACCTAATCGAAATTTTAGACAAAATAATTGATATTTTCATTTTATACCTTAGAGGCATTTATGTTATTTGAGATTATTGCGTCTTACAGTTCTTATAAGAGCCTATAGAACATGCTGGCATTTTGGTATGCTACGGCTACAACTGTGTAGCATTATTTCCAGTAGTCTTTTTCTCTACCAAATAATGAATGGCACCCATCGAGGCTTTAGGCATAGGCAAACCAGGCAGCAGCCTTGTGCCTCCTTTAAGTCTCATCATTAGTGGGGGCCTCGCGCAAGAGTATTTCCATATTTATTTTTTATTTTACTATTGCATTTATGGCCACCAAATTCACTTTGCCTAGGGCATCCAATTCCCTTAGGCCGACCCTTATCAAGGCTGGTTTAGCATCCCAAGTTTATCTAAAATATCAGTGCGGTTTTCGTGCTTGGTAAGTTAACCACAGATATGGTGTTCTCCATATGGCAGCGCCAAGAAAAATGCAGAGAGCAGCAGATGCCACTTTACATTGCATTTGTGGATCTACGAAGCCTTTGATTTAGTCAGTTGCAACGGGCTATTCTAAATTCTGGGGGAAAAAATCCGCTGTCCCCCACACCTACTCACCATCATCAGGCAGCTCCATATATGAAAATATGCAGTACACAGTGCAGTTCGATTGAGCTAAGTCAGAAGACTTCCAAGTCAGCAGTGGAGTCAAACAAGTTTGTGTACTCGCACCAACACTGTTCGCAATATTCTTTTCTATAATGCTTCGATACGCATTAAAATAATAGCTGTAATGCAATCTGGTAACACACCAGAGCTGATGGGGGACTTTTCAACACTGCCCACCCCGAAGCCAAAACAAAACGACAGATGTCCTAATTAGTGAGCTATTCTTTGCGGATGGTGCGGCACTAATAACACACACAGAAACTGGTTTGCAACAACTCGTGTCAAGCTTCTCCAATGCCCGGAAAGAATTTGGCCTCCAAGTCAGCTTGAAAAAGACAAACATCATGGCCCAAGACACTCGACCTCCTCCTACCCTAAATATCGATAGTGAAACTTGGAGGTTGTGGACAGCTTCACGTACTTGGGGTCCAAAGTCTCCAAAACTTTCCATTGAGGACGCAATAAAGTTTGGTTTAGAATAAGACATTCGCAGCTTACCGGGCCGTAAAAGTAAAGAAAAAGTCCAATATTTACATCTACTCAAATAACGTGAAAGTGTCACCAGAAGACATATATGTGACGTATTTGATGACTAAAATATATTATTTTTAGAAAACTGTGACGTCAATTTTCGTTGCGAGCTAAATTTGTTTAACCTTTTTTTTTTACATGTCACTAGAATGATTGTCTCAAAATATAACTTCGCGCACAGCATAAGCATTAAACAAAAAATTTAAGTATGGCTGACGGGCCCCCTCAAGTTGGGGCCCCTTAATAAGTTCCTGGATTCACTCCCTGGCGGCGGCCCTGAGGCCACATTACTTACATCATGGCCGTGTTTGACAAAGTTAGTGATAGTGTTGCCACCATTTCCCCAGACGTACACAGTTCCATTAGAATCTCCTGTGATGAGGTCCCCTCTTTGATTGTGACGTAGGCACGTGACGTAGCGTGCTTTCAGGAAACTCTGGACACATAAATATTGGTTGATAGTTAATTCAAATTAAAGTTTTGACAATAAAATTAGTACTTTTTAAAAATAATTATTTTAAAATAAAGATTTCATTAAAATGAAAACATTAGAAGACCACTTGAACGAGGGAATTCTAAATTTCTACAAGTAATATATTATTAACCTATTCATTATAACTAAAAATTTGGAGACAGTTGTTTTCAAAACGAGATATTATCTGAAAAAGAAAATAATTCAAATCTTAAAATTCTATAGGAATTAACCATTTTTAAGATTTCTATGTCTATAAGATAGTATATTTGTCTTTCTCTTTATTTTTTAAAAATTCCATTTGCCACTTAGTGAACGTGAATTTCTTTTTCTATCATTGCCCACCCCCTCACCTCATAGTTTGGCTGTATCTATCACCATTGCCCACCCACTCACCTCATAGTTTGACTGTATCTATCACCATTGCCCACCCACTCACCTCATAGTTTGGCTGTATCTATCACCATTGCCCACCCCTCACCTCATAGTTTGACTGTATCTATCACCA
>MUZC01002328.1:520086-541935 GCA_002072015.1 Radix auricularia | reverse complement strand
CCCCTCACCTCATAGTTTGGCTGTGCTGACGGCTGTATCTATCACCATTGCCCACCCCTCACCTCTTAGTTAGGCTGTCCTGACGGCTGTATCTATCACCTCTGCCCACCCCCTCACCTCGTAGTTAGGCTGTGTTAGGCTGTCCTGACGGCTGTATCTATCACCTCTGCCCACCCCCTCACCTCGTAGTTAGGCTGTCCTGACGGCTGTATCTATCACCATTGCCCACCCCTCACCTCGTAGTTAGGCTGTCCTGACGGCTGTATTCTCTTAGCCTCCACATAAATCTTCCACCAAGCCAGATGTTCTTTACCGCACGTCACTAACAACTCTGGATACTTTGGATTTATCTCCATGTCACAAAGGATTTCTGTGGATATCTGGATTACAAAATTGGGCATCAAATTCAGATCAGTGATAGACTTCAAAAATCCTGACCCACTTAGTCTTAAAAGTTTCCCCACCACGAAGTCACCATGACATAATGAATAGTGTCCCTTGACAAATGTCTTCTTTTTTAAATCTTTCTTTTTTTTTCTTCTTCGTTTTCAAAATCTTTTGAAGGAGGATTTAGACTACAAGCCCTTTATTGGCCGTCAATTGGTTCAGTCGATCATATATATCGTGGAGGGTAGCTTCCTGGGGCCTAATGACTGATCAGGTATAGTAATACAGAGGCAAGTTTTGAAGCACATGTTCCGCATTTTCCGCAGCTATCCCGCAGGGGCACATTTCGCTTTCTCCAATTCGAAGTTTGCGGAACATGTGCTGCCACAAGTTTGTTGTGGCCGGTCTTTAGCCTGAAAATGATGTTTTGAGATTGGCGGAGGAGTTTAAAGAATGCATCTCTTTTTGGGTGGTTTACTTTGGGCTCGGACCATCATTCGCGTCAGTGCTTTTGAGAAACGCCTGGATTTCTTTATAAATCTTTAAAATGTGTTATTCAACTTACGAAAGTTTCCCCGACTAGGCTGCCATCCTTGATGTCCCAGACGGTCATTTTTTTCTCTGGTGAACTATCCGCACATGCCAGGATGTCCTATCGTTGAAATAAAAGACGAACATTATTTATATTATATTTATATGGCAGCTGTTTTCCTGACATTTGTCATATAGTTAAAACAATCGTGGAAAATTATAAAATGAAGATAGGAAAATATTATTTACCCACTGCTCTATAAGACACGTGTATTATGTTTTTAGAGAAGTCAATAGTGTGCTCGCCTCACAAGCTGAGGGGCGTGGGATAGAGCCCACGTAAAGGCCACTATAAAAATGTTGAGAAATGACTAGCGCTAAAAAAAGGTCATCCGCTGAACGGGAGAGGGATGGGCGCCGCCAGTGTCTACCAAGCCTGAGAATGTTCTAATGGAAACATTAGAACGCCCTATGACCTCAAAACAAAGAGGTTATGAAACTTTTTAACAAAAAAAATTATTTAAAAAAAAAAAAACCATTTGTATGACAAATAGTATGAGGTTTAAAATGTTCATTGCATGTACTAATTTTTTTTTTTTTGGTATCCCTGGATTTGCTCTTAAACCTTAAATAATTGTCACCTTCAGCTCTCATTACGAATATTATATTTTTTGTTGCATGTCTCAAACTGTGATTAAAAGTTTTGTTTGTATCGTGTCCTTAAATGGCAGAACAAATTTGTTGACTAGAAGCTGGAATTCAATGACTTACCTCGCCTGGCATAAAACACATGGTCAAAACACATTTGCTCATTAGCCCCGCCCCTAACACGTGTAGCGTATTGAGTGTGTCGGCACGCCAGATTCTCACATGTGCCTGGCCGGAAACAAAACGTAATAACACCATCAACGAAAGAGTTTACATGTTTTACTACGTGAAAGTCTTTTAATAATGTGTAATTACACAATATGGAGGTTTACTTTAAAACTGCATTAAAAATATGCTCTTATTACATGTTTATACAAACATTGTTTCCGTACCACCGTTTATCTGAGTTAAATTTAAGCCAACTGTTTCCACCCTACCAACAATTCTTGTTTAAGGTATTCCCCCCCCCCTTCTCATAACTGCTATAGTAGCATAAGTTCCCAAGTCAGACGGCTTCCTATAAAATGTGTTCAGTTTAACTACCTAATTTATAAATGCTCGGTGTAAAATGTCGAGGTATCAATGTCGTTGTGGCTCAACCCCAATCACATGTCCATGTCAATTATTGCAAGGCAAAAACTTGGTCTTTAATATAACTTTAGAAACACTTCGTGGTACCAGGCATGAGCCGATAGCATGACTGCCAAAGTGGTATGCCAGGCCGAGACGACCAGCGTGGGAAACAAGATTTCTGCGCTAAACGTTGCTGTTTGTCACTGCTCAGCTGATGGACCAGGCCTGCCCAAGAGTGTAATCTCAAGCTTACAGAATATGAGATTAGATTCGATTAGTTGGTAGGTCACGGCTCAGAGTCAAGGTCACCGTATAGATTAAAAGCGATATCCACTCAATACATAGATCATTACGGTTAGGTCTTAGGTCAAAAACAGAATGGTCAGGTGAATGGTTACGTGATTAAGTCACAGTAGAGTAGTCAGGACACGTTTGACTGGTTATGTTACATTAGAGTAGTCAGGACACGTTTGACTGGTTGTGTTACATTAGAGTAGTCAGGACACGTTTGACTGGTTGTGTCCTAGCTTAGTTATGTGTTAGAACCAGTAAAGACATATTACACTTACCAAATGACCTTTCTCGTCCTTGCTGGCGTACTGACCACTGGCCACCAACATACCACCATGGTGGACACACAGACTGAGCAAAAGAAAGTTGTGAGGCGGGGTGAAAGGGAGAAATAATCAACAAAAATAAACATATACTCGACTTTTTTTTTACCTTGATTTTTTAAAAAGTTTTAATACGTGTGTGATGATTAACTTTTGTTTTCTCATTAAATTTGAATTTTTTAAATCTCTTTAAAGGATAATAATTGTATAATGATAATCTTTTGACAGTTTCTCATATTGCGACCTTTTAATCATCTCCGTGTGCTCCCTGTAATGACGTTGCTGGTGTTCCTTGCAGTTGTAGAGGACGACAGTCGAGGCGATGAAATAAACAATCTCGCCGCTGCCAAGTAGGTCAAGGTTACACACACAGTCGTGACCTCGAAAGCCATACCTGGGATTAAAGGATCTCCTGAAGTTTTCAATACCTCAAATGCCGTCGTTATTTACCTTCCTCATTTGTCACCCTTGTTTTGACAAATCTTCCTTTAAAAAAATTGTTATTAAATGCAGCACTGCTGGGTATCTAAGTTCCCCGTGAGGCAGACTAACAAAAATTATTGTTCCCGTGTCATAAGTGTGTCCTTGAGTCTACATAGCTCCCATGTGTACATTTAGAAAAAAACAACAACAATGAACCAGAATAATCAGAATGTTGATCGTGAACCCTAAAAAAAAAGTAGAGAGGTTAAAATAACGCACGGCATCGCAGAAGCGTCACTAAGGTTGGCGTAACCCAGTTCTGTAGCTCATGGTGTCAACCAGAAGCGTCACTAAGGTTGGCGTAACCCAGTTCTGTAGCTCATGGTGTCAACCCATTATATTTACCCCATAGATCTCCTCTGAGTATGTCAGTCCCAAATAACGAAAAAATACATTATTTTAAAATTTTGAGCCACCCCTAGTAACGCCAATGTTCCCTTTAAGCTTCGCGGCCGCGCAGTTATATGACCGACGCCGCGCAGCAGTTTAGATATACCGTGCAGCACATATAGTAACAATATGTTCAAAAATAAATGCAGCGCAACTTTGCACACAATTTTTCTTAAGTTGCACACAAACTACCGTACCTTAGAGGGAACAAAACAGTGACGCCTCTGCGGCTTCACCACCATGCCCCCACCACCACGTTCCAACCTTCCTCAATCCTCTCTCTTCAATTCCCACACACCTCCCCATCACCGTGTGATGTCCTACTTTGTACTTTTAATCAAATTATATTATGGCTATTAAAGTAATTCCTACACCCATTCCAATTGAAGCCTTTCATTCGGTGGGTCAGAGGTTACATGTGACGACTTGTAATCACGTGGTATGACGGCCTTGACATCTCGAGCTGGAATTCTGCTGGTGCTCGTCTCGTCACGGCCCTGTATTGCCACGTTCTCTTCAACTTTTACTGACTCTCTATTCGCTGGCACTTCCGGTTTGGCTCCGTCAGCTTTAGAAACTTTAAAAAAAAATAATAAAAAATTTGTTTAATTCATTCCCAAGCTAAATATAAGCAACGGTTCTAATAAAATATAATATAAAAAACAAAACTTAATTGATTCTTTGCAGTTTTTAGTTAAACTAAGTAGCCTAAAAACGAAGCTTTCATATTATTTAAAACACAGATATGATATTAAAACTATTTGACTAGTTAGTGATTTAAACCTTATACCAGTGGTTCCCAAAGTGGTCCCTACGGACCCCCTGGGGTCCGCGGAACCGTTCAGGGGGTCCGTGGAAACTTAAAATTGATTTGGGGGTCCCTGAACAATGTCAGGGCGTCCGCGGAAGGTTTAGCGTAAAAATAATAAAGTTATATTTTAAAAAATTATAATTAAGGAAATAAAAATAAAGAACAATGAATACTGTAGAAGCGATTTTCAGGTCCTGAGTTAAATAAAATTGTTTGACCTAGAACAGAAAAAGAACTACGATATTCCCACAGCTGTAACCAATCAAAATGCTTGGTTAATTGAAAGGTATGTCAAGTCTGATGCGTGAGAATGGCGGGGACCATATAGGTAGGTCATAAAAATACAATCTTTTCACGGAAATGACGAATATTGCAGGGTTGGGTAAATTTTGATTTGTCAGTAAGTCGTATTTATCTAAGGCAGGCAGAATATCTGATATGATTGGACGATTCAAAATACATGAATCAAGTCAGCAAAAAGACATTTTAAATATTCAAAATTCGATTTAGTAATGTTTTCTAATATATATTCTGACAAAATTTTTAAAAATGTAATTAACAGAGAAATTTCACCCGCACCACCGCCTTTTTTTCCCCAAAGGTTTAGATGGCGCAGTGTGAGACAGACTACTGAAAATAGTGTTATACAGCAACGCGATCATGCTGTTACATGCATAACTTGCCTTCAATATAAAGTCTAGAAAAGTCGTACATATAATCAATAATTTATGTTTATGTAATGCTGATAAGAAGTGAAAATACACATTTTCCCACTCCAAGGCTGAAAGAAGTTTACTATTGATAGTTGAAAGTTTTGATATTTGTTGAATATTGTATTGTTATCCAGATAGATTACTTTTGAATGTAAGTATATTAAATATTTGAATACAATTTATATCTTTTGAAAACAATATGTTTCACATTTTCAATAAAGTAGTACCTTAGGGTTAATTTTTTTTTAAACTCACAAAGTGATCGGAAGTTGTTTTTTTTTTAAATAAAAAATTAAATAGATTTTAATCCGTGTGTCTTACGTCCAAAACTTCTGAAGGATTTTACTGCATCTTTCCATTGAAAAGGTTTAATAACTAATAGTTAATTAAAGGTTTAATAACTAATAGTTAATTAAAGGTTTAATAAATAATAGTTAATTAAAGGTTTAATAACTAATAGTTAATTAAAGGTTTAATAACTAATAGTTAATTAAAGGTTTTAAAATATACATTTTATTTACAATTTTACTTATATTTTAGTGCCCTTTTGAAAGATGAGTGAACCCAAACAAAAAATGTAGTCAGTAAAGTGTTAACTATTTGAAGCATGGCTTTATTTCATCACCAGGAAATGTTTTTTTACAAATGTTTCTTCTTTGTAAAAATAAATTAAAAAAACATTGTCGAATGATTCTATGAAACCTTCCAAGCTTAAAGAATATTTAATAAAAATCCATAGTGATAAAACAGATAGAGATTTAGCATTTTTTTAAAGAAACATATTTGAAAACACCACCCCTTCAACAACTCATGGGGACAATATCTAAGCTGTAGTCAGGTGATAAGCACTGTGTTGCACAAACCAGCTTTCGACATCACAAAAAGAATTCCACTAAGCAATAATTCAGTCCAAAGAAGGATTAACGATATGGCTCAGTGTGTTGAAAATTCTTTATGTGAATACTGAAAAAAAACATCTGAATTTTCTCTACAGCTTGGCGTGTCCACTTTACCAGGAAACGAAGCTTTTCTTTTAGCTTATGTAAAATTTGTAAATGAAGGAACTTTTTTGCCAAGAACTGTTGTTTGCTAAATGCTGGGAAACAAATACGGAAGGTGAAACGTTATTTACTGAATTAAAAAGATTTTTCGATGAAAAAGCTATGCCCTTGAGTAATATCTTTTCTGTTGCTACTGACGGTGCTCCGGCATTGGTAGGAAGATACCGAGGCTCTGGCATACTTAAAACAACCTGTACCACATGTATGTTCAGTGATTGTGTCATTTATCGATGCAAAAATCTTACTGTACTTTTGCATGAATCACTGGATTATGTCATTAGGGCAGTTAATAGAATCAAAAGGAATGCCTTCAATGAGAGATTATTTGCTCAACAGTGTTTGAAAAATGATTCAGATTATAATCATTTACTACTTCACGCAGAAGTTCGTTGGTTATCCAAAAGTGCATGTTTAAATAGAAATTATGCTTTCTTTAATTCAGTTCTGGAATTATTGGAAGGCAAAAATGATTTGAGACCAAATTTATGTACCTCAAAAAATGACATAAACTACATGCCAGATTTTTGTTTGCCAAATTTAACGAAACTTTTTTGAATCTACAAGGTGACCAATTAAATTTAATCAAAGCTAAAAGCGTAATGTCTGCATTTGGTGCAAAACGTTTCTTTATAAAAAAAATTTGTGATGAGGATAAAGCTCCCAGACTCAAAATCTTTCGAAATCGCAAAATAGACATTAGTACTAGTGGTGATTTCGTTTGCTACTCACAAACATTGAGCCGGACATAAATAGACTCATAAAATTATTAAAAATCTCATCAAGTTCATCCAAGTCATTAGTTGTTTTTTGATTGCTTGTTTTTGTTTTTTTTTGGTTTTTTTTTTGTTTGTTGTTGTTTTTTTTAAAGAAATTATCTAAAGTTAAATTTCAATGAATAATTATTCAACAACAACAAAAAATATTAGTAAATGTGTATTCTATACATTTATGTAGCGTTTTCACTCGGGGGTCCGTGGGAAGGTTTTGACTACAAAAGGGGTCCACGGGTGAAAAAAGTTTGGGAACCACTGCCTTATACTTATCAATCACAATACTCTTAACTCCAAAGTATTTTCTAGTGTACTATTGACTGTTGTCTCCGACCCACCTTCCTTGTCTTTGTTAGTTTTAGCCATAACTTTGTCTCCCTTTGTTGTTGTTGTGTTTTCATTGGTTGCCTTGTTGTCTTTGTTCTTAGTCTCCTCAGTGTGGCTCGTTGCCTCATCACTTGACTCAACGGTTGAGTTTCTTCTGAAGGAAGCCTGGGATTCAATGAGTTGTTAATCGTGATTAGAACTAAGAACAGATCAAAGATCTTTGAGACTATTGAATAGATCGAAACTAGACTTCAAGCTGAATTAAACACATGCAGTCTAACAGAATTAAACACATGCAGTCTAACAGAATTAAACACATGCAGTCTAACACAACTAAACACATGCAGCCTAACTCAGCTGAACACTGAAAATAAACTTGATTGCCACTGAATAAAAGCCTGAATATAAACATCACTAAATAAAAACATGGACCTAAACTGGAAGGCCACTATTTAACAACCTGAACATTCAAACGTGAATTAATTAACAAGTATTATCAAGGGAAGATATTCAAGTCTACTAAGTCTAAGACTTTACAAGTAGTTGTTTGTTTTTCTTAAAGTAAATTAAACCTAAATTATTTTATACATCTTTTTAAGTTAAAATGTGGTTTAATTTTCTTTAATAAACATTTGTTTAACACTGAAGAGTTGGGAATCGCGCTGGTGGAGGTTAACTTCGGGTGAGGGCTGGTGGAGTTTAACTTATAGTGCAGGCTGGTGGAGGTTAACTTCGGGTGAGGGCTGGTGGAGAATAACTTCGGGGGAGGGCTGGTGGAGTTTAACTTATAGTGCAGGCTGGTGGAGGTTAACTTCGGTTGAGGGCTGGTGGAGGTTAACTTCGGTTGAGGGCTGGTGGAGGTTAACTTCATGTGAGGGCTGGTGGAGGTTAACTTATAGTGCAGGCTGGTGGAGGTTAACTTATAGTGCAGGCTGGTGGAGGTTAACTTATAGTGCAGGCTGGTGGAGGTTAACTTCGGTTGAGGGCTGGTGGAGGTTAAGTTCGGTTGAGGGCTGGTGGAGGTTAACTTCGGGTGAGATAGCTGGTGGAGTTTAACTTATAGTGCAGGCTGGTGGAGGTTAACTTATAGTGCAGGCTGGTGGAGGTTAACTTCGGTTGAGGGCTGGTGGAGGTTAACTTCATGTGAGGGCTGGTGGAGGTTAACTTCATGTGAGGGCTGGTGGAGGATAAGTTCGAGTGAGATAGCTGGTGGAGTTTAACTTATAGTGCAGGCTGGTGGAGGTTAACTTATAGTGCAGGCTGGTGGAGGTTAACTTCATGTGAGGGCTGGTGGAGGTTAACTTCATATGAGGGCGGGTGGAGGTTAACTTCATGTGAGGGCTGGTGGAGGTTAACTTCATATGAGGGCTGGTGGAGGTTAACTTCATGTGAGGGCTGGTGGAGGTTAACTTCATGTGAGGGCTGGTGGAGGTTAACTTCATGTGAGGGCTGGTGGAGGTTAACTTCGGGTGAGATAGCTGGTGGAGTTTAACTTATAGTGCAGGCAGGTGGAGGTTAACTTCGGGTGAGATAGCTGGTGGAGTTTAACTTATAGTGCTGGCTGGTGGAGGTTAACTTCATGTGAGGGCTGGTGGAGGTTAACTTCATGTGAGGGCTAGTGGAGGTTAACTTCGGGTGAGATAGCTGGATGAGTTTAACTTATAGTGCAGGCTGGTGGAGGTTAACTTCATGTGAGGGCTGGTGGAGGTTAACTTCATGTGAGGGCTGGTGGAGGTTAACTTCATGTGAGGGCTGGTGGAGGTTAACTTCGGGTGAGGGCTGGTGGAGGTTAACTTTGGTTGAGCGCTCGTGAAATGATCAATGGCATTTATTGTGAGATAAAGGTCTGACCTTTTTGAGTAATTTGGTCATGACTCGTGACCTTGTGCTGGATGAAAGTTCATCGATGGGGTCAGGGGTCGCAATGCGAACAGTCGCCGCTTCCTTCAACTTCTCTGGCAGTGACGCCAACTCGGGGTGGTGTTCCCAGGCTTTGGCCTGAGCCTTCTCCAGGAAGTTGAGGAGTAATGGCCAGCTGGTCAGTGGGAGCAATGACACGTGACAGTAAGGATGACAAGTGACAGTCATAATGACAAGTGACAGTAAGGATGACAAGTGACAGTAAGGATGACACGTGACAGTAAGGATGACACGTTACAGGATGATGACACGTGACAGTAAGGATGACACGTTACAGGATGATGACACGTGACAGTAACGAACAACTGGACACTTGAACAATATGGCTGTACTTAACAGAACACAAAGTCTTTAGAGGACCAGCTTTTAACTGGAGGTTAATTCGAGATCTGGGCCTACAGCAAAAGACTTATACATTATTATAACAAACATATTTACAAATGTACTCAATTCAAAATATTAATATCATTATTACACAAAAGATATAAAAACTTACAATGTAGTGATTAACATAAATATACTTGAAAATTATGACTAACCGACAGGTCAAGAATAAATGAAATCAGATAATTGTTTCGTTAAGTATAAGACATGAAGTATGGACAGTGTCTACTTAAGTTTTTGATCTGACCTAATTTTATTGTCCTTGTCGTCATCACACCTGTTGATTAAGTTCTTGAGGAGAGCTCCGTACAGGGGAGTCCGTTCACAGCAAATGAGATAAGCCTGGAAATGACCCAGTAATTGGGTTAAATTTAGGATTGCACTTAAAAATAAAATAAAAATATTCTGTTAAAATCGCACTCACACTTTTGCTACTCAATAATAACATTAATAACGTTTTCGGAGTTTATATAGCGCTGTACCACATAAATTAACTGTGCTCATATTGCTTCACATTCAATTTAGATTTAGAACATTCATATCCTAATGATGGTGATCCTAATGATGGTGATCCTAATGATGGTGATCCTAATGATGGTGATCCTAATGATGGTGATCCTAATGATGGTGATCCTAATGACGGTGATCCTAATGATGGTTATCCTAATGATGGTGATCCTAATGACGGTGATCCTAATGACGTTGATCCTAATGATGGTGATCCTAATGACGGTAATCCTAATGACGGTGATCCTAATGATGGTGATCCTTATGACGGTGATCCTAATGACGGTGATCCTAATGATGGTGATCCTAATGACAGTGAACCTATTGATGGTGAACCTAATGATGGTGATCCTAATGATGGTGATCCTAATGACGGTGATCCTAATGACGGTGATCCTAATGATGGTGATCCTAATGATGGTGATTCTAATGACGGTGATCCTAATGACGGTGATCCTAATGATGTTGATGCTAATGATGGGGATCCTAATGATGGTGATCCTAATGATGGTGATTCTAATGATGGTGATACTAATGATGGTGATCCTAATGATGGTGATCCTAATGATGGTGATCCTAATTATGGTGATCCTAATGATGGTGATCCTAATGATGGTGATCCTAATGATGGTGATCCTAATGATGGTGATCCTAATGACGTTGATCCTAATGATGGTGATCCTAATGATGCTGATCTTAATGATGCTGATTCTAATGATAAGGTAGAGAGTCACCGGAAGACATACATGTGACGTATTTGATGAGTAGTAAAATATATATATTTTTAGCGCATTTTCGAGATGTCGAATGAATGCGCTATTGCACCCGTTTTGTCCGTCCGTCCGTCCGTCCGTCTGTCATCACCCTTGATCACAGCATCCATAAGTCCTAGACCCATGATGTATATATGTTTTTTGCATGTCCTGACATGCCATTTGTGCATCAACACTCAGTTACTCGATCCGTTAAAAAACCCCGTTAAAACTACCAAAAAAACTTTGCGAATCGAGAAGAAACACTGGCACAGGGAAAGGCCGCCATTGCCGGAAGTCGAATACATAGTTTTTCAAGCATTTAAGAGTGGTGCGAGAGCGTGCAAAAGAATTAGTTTTTTTTTTTTTTGACGTCATTAGAATATGTGTAAAAGTTTAGAGAGTTTTACGTCATCTTTTGTGGTGACTTGTAGTTAGATTAAAGAGAAAATAATTTTTTTTTAAATGTAAAGAAATGACTTTTAAATTTTTAAAAATGTCAAGTATATTCATTACACAAGAAAATTCATAAAAATATGTCTAAAATCTAAACACAATTACTGATAACTACATAATTCTGATATCTAACTTAAGTACTAATACATAATACGAAAATGCGCTAACACGTCCTGAGTTCCAAAAGGGACCAGGCTTAACATGATTTTTTTAAATTGTAACGCTAAACACGAAATTCCGAAGAATACCTTTAGGGAACCATTTAGACTATGTGAAGAATGTTTTCCCTTTAATTTTCATTATAAGCTAAATATTAAAACTTTGTTGTTGCATGTCACTTCAATAATTGTCCGAACATATATCTACGCACACAGATCATCAGCATTAAATAAAATTCTAGCGTGGCTGATGGGCCCCCCCTCCCGTTGAGGCCCCTGAATAAATTCCTGGATTCACCCCCTGGCGGCGGCTCTGTTGACATCACAGGTAGCTTAACGAGGTATGTAGCCATGGCAACACAGGTACCTGGACACGGTATGTAACCATGATAACACAGGTACCTTGACACGGTAAGTAGCCATGACAACAAAGGTAGCTTGGCGGTGTATGTAGCCACGACAACACAGGTAGCTTGACGGTGTATGTAGCCATGACAACACAGGTAGCTTGACGGGGTATGTAGCCATGACAACACAGGTAGCTTGACACGGTATGTAGCCATGACAACACAGGTAGCTAGACACGGTATGTAGCCATGACAACACAGGTAGCTTGACACGGTCTGTAGCCATGACAACAAAGGTACCTGGACATGGTGTGTAGCCATGATAACACAGGTAGCTTGACACGGTATGTAGCCATGACAACACAGGTAGCTTGACACGGTATGCAGCCATGACAATAAAGGTACCTGGACATGGTGTGTAGCCATGATAACACAGGTAGCTTGACACGGTATGTAGCCATGACAACACAGGTAGCTTGACACGGTATGTAGCCATGACAACACGTATAGCTGGACACGGCATGTAGCCATGACAACACAGGTAGCTTGACACGGTATGTAGCCATGACAACACAGGTAGCTTGACACGGTATGTAGCCATGACAACACGGTCGTTGTTGTCACCTATCAATCCACACAAAGTTCTTCCCAACAAGCACTGTTTTCTTCAGCTTTTCGCCTACAGCATACACCGTTATTTTACCAATTATTCACCACCTCTGTTATACCAAGTACGTACTTGGCCACACATTGCCTAGACCTGTCGTAGCCACACATTGCCTAGACCTGTCGTAGCCACACATTGCCTAGACCTGTCGTAGCCACACATTTGCTAGACCTGTCGTAGCCACACATTGCCTAGACCTGTAGTAGCCACACATTTGCTAGACCTGTCGTAGCCACACATTGCCTAGACCTGTAGTAGCCACACATTTGCTAGACCTGTCGTAGCAACACATTGCCTAGACCTGTCGTAGCCACACATTGCCTAGACCTGTCGTAGCCACACATTGCCTAGACCTGTCGTAGCCACACCACACATTGCCTAGACCTGTCGTAGCCACACATTGCCTAGACCTGTCGTAGCCACACATTGCCTAGACCTGTAGTAGCCACACATTGCCTAGACCTGCCGTAGCCACACATTGCCTAGACTTGCCGTAGCCACACATTGCCTAGACCTGTCGTCCCCCTTACCCCTTCCTTGTCCATCTTGCCTACACGATGTTGGTCCCACTTTGAAAACTCTGTTCTTAGCAGATCGATATCAAAGTATTTCTGGTCTTTGACGAGAAGTTCCTCTAATCTGTATGCAGGAAAAGAATGGCATACGTTACTTTACAATTTCTCGTACTTTTAACCAATATATTATCAACAGAATCATATCGGCCTTAACTTGAGATTGTTATTACTATTACCTTACATAACTTTGTCTGTGCGATCAATTATGTAGTTGGTTAGAGTGCATACCGCCAACTGGTTTAAAGTTTATAAATAGCGGATACAACATATTGAAATGCAATGTAACGTAAATAGGAGTGAATGTTTCGTAGAAATCAAATTATGCACGATACAGAGAAGAAATGAAGAAATGGTACTAATTACTATGATAATTTTTAACGCCTTAAGGCAGTGAGTCGAAACGTGAGAGGTACGATCCATACAACTAAAACAGGGGATGGGGGAGGGGGTGACTTAAACTTTATGGTGGGTTTAAATCATTAAATTGTGGAAATGTATTTAGTGTTTAGTATTTAATTTCTGTTTTTTTCATAAAGGGTGAGGGGCAAAACTAAAACCAGAAGATATAAACGGGGCAGGTAAGCACTATAACTAATTGAGAGTGCTGTGAAAAAACTTATACCTCAACAATTGATGTTTGTGATGCCAAGTGCTGGACTAGCGGCACACGGCTATGCGGAGCCGTTTAACCACAATAATTCCAATGACTTTTTATCGATTGGTAATTGGTTATTGGTATCGATAGTTCATGTTAAGATCGATTTAAGCCCCAGCCATAAGTGCACAAAAAGCAATAATCAATCACTTTCAGCACAACTGATTGATCTCTTTTTTATTGGCTCATTAAGATCTCTTTTTTTTTCTTTCTCTAGCCCATGCGTCTGGACAAAGTTTGTAATATTTGAAATTCTAACTATAAGTGACATAGAGTTTTTAACGTGGGTTCATAGAAAATACATTTTCTCAGTTGGAAAAAATGGTAATAAGGAAAAGTTATACAGTCTTAATGTCAAACCAATGGTATGGATGACGCTATGAATCTTTAAATTTATAAATCATCTAAAGTCCAACAGACTATCAAAAAGAATGGTTGACATTTTATTTATATTTATTTTCTACCTCCTTAAGAAGTCTTGGTCAATTTGTTCTGTGGTCATTGCTTGCTGGACAGAGAGGTCATTTCTTTTATTTCGGGCTTTGATGCTGTCCCTACCTGAAAGGAATACAAGGCTTTTAAATCACTCACACACGGAGATTTCAAATTAGATTTATGTAGTTAAACACTCAAAACTACAGGGGTAAGTGTCGACCCGTTCTGATTGGGTGGGGGAGATGGTGTAAATTTGACGTAATATCGTAGAACACCATTACGGGAATTTTGAGAGTCCAAATATTTATAGCAGTGACTTTTGTTTAAATATTTATTATTTCACTCCAATGTGGGTAAAGTTCACTTTTTCATACCCTTTACTCTGATCAGAGGAATTCACTTTTTTTTTTAAAAACATCTTACTTTGATGGTATTTTATTTAATGAAATGTTATTATGAGTGCGTTGTAATTTTATTCATTGAAGCGTGTCATTTTCAGAAAACTGTTTTGTTGCTGTGTAGAAGAAGGTGAGACAATTATTTTCTCGCCCATATCGAAAGCACTCAGCAAAAGCTTAATGCTAAACCAACATTGGCCGAATAATCCAACTTCGGACAGTCTACAAAATCCCATCTACCATCTTTTACAGTAACGCTTACCACAACCAATCCGCCAGCCCAAATAACAACCCGTGCGGCAGCCAAAACAATCACCTATCCACCAGCCCTAACAAAAACCCATCCGACAGCCCAAAACAACAACCCATCCGACAGCCAAAACAATCATCCTTCCAACAGCGGAAACAACAAACCATCCACTAGCCCAAGCAACAACAAACCCACCAGCCAAAAACAACCAACTCACCAAACTAAAAACCAACCACCAGCCGCACACCAACCCATCCATCAGCCCAAACAAAAGCCCATTCACCAGCTCAATCAAATATCTCATCCACAAGCCCGCACACCAATCCATCGACCAGCCCAAAAAACAACCCATCCACCAGCCCAAACAACAACCCATCCACCAGCCCGCACACCAACCCTTACGACTGCCCGTGGTACTGACTGACCTGTTTTAAGATGAGCTTTGGTCAGACAAGCATACAACCTCTCGTAATCTATGCCTTGAGTGTCCTCATAGATCTCTGATATCATGGTTAGCGCCCTTTGACTCAGTCGGATTTGGTTCTCCTGTGGGTGGAGTTAAATAGTTTTAGTGTAAACTATTTGATGAGTTTTGTAAATGCTATCTCGTATTCGTGTGTGTAGTTAAATTACGTTGAATTGTTAAACTTGATATTTTGGTTGGTAAATCCATCTCTAATCCCTTGTCTATATGAAAGCCTCCCATCATGTAGTATACTAATATCATCTACTTGTGTATAACCAATTTACGATTGTCTTCAGTGCATGTTGAATAATCTTGTCTCTCAACTGATGGCTTGTCAAACCACTCATAACTGTATGGGGCCGTCCATAAATGACGTGGGACGTGGTGGTCGAGAGGTAGCGCTCACACGAAGGTGATGATTTGTTCTCGGGGCCTGAGGAGTCCCCGAGTCACCCAGCTCCGAATTGGTACCTAACTAGACAATAGTTAGGCGGCTGGGGTAATGCGTGGAACCCCTATAGCCGTGGCCTGTGACCGCTGCATCACTTGCCAACAGATCATCTCTCATGGTCTGTGGACGCAATTATCTTCTGCATAGAAGGAGCGTCTGAGAAGAAGAAGAATGACGTCACGCACCTAGGGGTCACATTTATGACGAGGGGCAGGGAGGACGGGGGAATTTACGAATTTTGACGTCACATCAAAATATGAGAATTTAAATAAAAGTTTCACTTAAATATTCGATTTCTTACAATTTATTTTCAGACGTTTTACGTGGTTTCATTCGTGTTACGATATTAGAGGGCTACCTTACACTAAATACATCTAATAGGACAATAAAGTGATTTGAAACATTGTCATTTTCAAATAGAAAATATGACTTTTATTGGGGGGGGGGGGGGTCAAAGCTTTGTGACGTCTAAGTTTTTGTGTTGAAGTGTGACGAGGAGAGGGGGGGTTAAAATCGGCCAAAATTGCCACCCCAAGGCAAGACATGCTAACTGTGACGTGGAATACACTAAAAGACATAGTGACGTAATCTGTTGGATAAGGCGTAGAGAACAGGAAAGAGCTCGAAATACTGGCAAGAGACTGTGCAAATTGAAAGGCTTTGACTGTGGCCCTATGTTCTACAAGGAATTTCAAGACAAAATGTTGATGATGATACACTTGACACTATTGTAATCGTGTTATTATAAACTGATGTGTAAACTACAGCAGATAGATACATCTATTCTTAATTAACTACCATCTACAGCAGATAGACATATTTATTCTTATATTAACTACCAACTACAGCAGATAGACACATTTATTCTTATATTAACTACCATCTACAGCTTCTCTATTAACCAATAATCTTCTGTACAGAAGGAGCGTCTGTAACATATAAGAAGTGCCCGTTTACAGCTACCATGTGTACGTTACCTGTAAGGACGCTTGGATTTCTTTGAAAGAAACTCTGTTGTCTACGTTGCTATAGTGACGTAAACTCATCCTTAGAGCCCGCAATCGTTGCCGACTACAGTCTGCAAGTAGCTGTTCCAGGCATGCGCAGAGTTTCTCTTCCGGATCAGAGCTCTCTGTTTCCTTGTTGTCTTCTAATTGTTTGTGAGGGCATGGGAAAAAATATCAAGTTATAGGTCATTGGTTTCCTAAAATTATATCACTTAACTTGATTTATCAAATGCCTCCCTAGCTTTAAAAAAAAAAAAAAAAAAAAAAAAAATTACCCCATTCCTATTACCTTTAATTTGTTTGAATTTGAAAGTAATATTCTCTATTATGCAAAAAGACTGTCTAAATTTCATTAGACCTTATTATGGCCTTTGAATTTTTTTCATACAGTTTACAGTAAACGGAATTCATATTTTTACAACAACAACAACAAAAAAAAAAAAAAAAAAAAAAAAAAAACTATTTTAAAGGCTAACATAGGTAAATGAAAACTTTTCTACAATTATAAAAAGGAAGCATTTCATCATTTTACTTAAACAAGTAACTGCTTAATTTTTTTTAATCTTTAAAACAAGGGAAGTAAGAGAATTGGTTAAACTGTTCAAAGAATTTTTTCAACTCTGAAAAGTTATTATAATAAAAAACCAATATTATTAATTTATTTTAATCATTCCTGGTGGATAGGAAAATCTATTACGTGTCGAAAATACTGCTGTTTGCATACAAAATATAAACAGAGAAAATAGAACCTTATAAAAATGTATTTAAAATAAGTATAAATTAAACAGTCATTATTCCACGTACATGTATTGGTTACATCACATCGTTAGTAAATATTCCAATTGTCTTTTTGAAAGCATTTTTTTTAAACGAGATATAATGTAAAATGAAAAAAAATCTAAAGTAACAGGGAACGGCTTAAAGGATGAAACCCATATGAACAACATAACTAATTTATATAGGATGCTTATTTGTGCTCCGCTATGTGAAAAATACTTACATCTTTTCTATTTGTAGTATTAATTACTGAATTATTTTTAAATGAAAAACAAAAAATGTGGAGGAGATTAAAACTAAAGGTGAAAAATATAAAAAAATTAAGATACAAAAAAACTGAAAAATTAAATTGGAAACAGAACAAGAAAACATTTTGGAGAAAATGTATTTAAGAAAAACCGTTATAGTTATAGCTGTATGAAATTAGGGAAACTTAGAAACGTTGAAAAGATGACAGGAAACTGGAATAGTTTAAACGTAATTGGACAAGATTCGAGATAACTGCGAAATTTATTTTTTTAAATAGAAATTTTTGAGGGATTTGAAAAATTGGCGAAAATAATTCTGAAACAAACAACAGTTACTCACCAGGTTCACTAAACTCTTCAACTTCAGCCTTCTTTTTATTCCTGTTGCGAAGTTTACTTTGTGGTCGCTGGAAGAACAGAATGTGTCACAAATATAATGAGATATAGAAGAAAGCGTAGGAGAACATGTTGAACAAATGTATATTGAGATGGATTGTACAAGAGACAGAAGGTTCAAGAGATGGATGTAAAAGAGATAGATGGTACAAGAGATGGATGGTAAAAGAGATGGATGGTACAAAATATGGATGGTATAATAGATGGATGGTACAAGCGATGGAAGGTACAAGAAATGGATTGGTACAAGAGATGAAAGGTACAAGAAATAAAAGGTACAAGAAATAAAAGGTACAAGAGATGAAAGCTAAAAGAGATGAAAGGTACAAGAAATAAAAGGTACAATAAATAAAAGGTACAAGAGATGAAAGGTACAAGAGATGGATGGTACAAGAGATGGATGGTACAAGAGATGGATGGTACAAGAAATAAAAGGTACAAGAAATAAAAGGTACAATAGATGAAAGGTACAAGAGATGGATGGTACAAGAGATGGATGGTACAAGAGATGAAAGGTACAAGAAATGAAAGGTACAAGAAATAAAAGGTACAAGAGATGAAAGGTACAAGAGATGAAAGGTACAAGAGATGGATGGTACAAGATATGGATGGTACAAGAGAAGAAAGGTACAAGAAATGAAAGGTACAAGAAATAAAAGATACAAGAGATGAAAGGTACAAGAGATGGATGGTACAAGAGATGAAAGGTACAAGAGATGGATGGAACAAGAGATGGATGGTACAAGACATGGATGGTACAAGATATTGATGGTACAAGAGATGGATGGTACAAGAGATGGATGGTACAAGTGATGGATGGTACAAGTGATGGATGGTACAAGAGATGGATGGTACAAGTGATGGATGGTACAAGAGATGGATGGTACAAGAGATGGATGGTACAAGTGATGGATGGTAAAAGAGATGTAAGTTACTTGAAGGTATACGCCATTCCGTGCGTCGTCATGGCAACACTAAAACCAAACAAGCTTACCTCCCCTCGTTCTATAGAGTTGGCACTGGAACTGCGCGTCATTTCCGGTTTCGGTGACTTCTGCCGTTGACCCTTTCCGCTGTTGACCTGCTGTCTCCGACCTTTAGCAGACGGTGTCTCAGGCATCTCAAGTCCAGTGTCAAGGTCAGGGGAACTGTCTGGTTCAGGATAAACTTGTTTTGAAGAAGAGTGTAAGAGCTGGAAACATAGAAACGTGAAGATTTCATGTCAATTTTAACCATGTCTATTTTTCTCCTTTAGTTCTTATACTTTGACCGTTTTTTAAAAAGAAGTACTAGGGCTTCAGTAAAGTAGGTGTAACCGAACAGACATAATATAAAAGAAAAGTTTAAAGACATTAGTTAAAATTATGAACACAATATTTTTAAAACTTAAAAATTGTTTTTTGTAATTAGTTGAACAATTTGTAAACCGAAGGGGTTTATTTCTATTTATTGAAAATTTGTTATCTCTGGAATTTTTTCATGCTTTTTCTTTTTGTAAAATAACATTATTTTATTTTATTCAATATGATTACGTCTACCTTTTTTATTACGATGTAACCTTTGCTAACATATATATGTACAAATAACATAAAATTAACATCTTTTAGCATTTATTAAATGGAGTAAATAAAATGACAGTGGAAACATGTGTAATTTTTTTAGCGTCACCAGAGTACTTAAATAAAGTACAAAAGTAATGTAAAACATTCAAATACATCACATAAATAAATGAAAATTCAACTTTAAAATACCTCTACAAATGACAACATTATCACTCGATGTGTTTGAAATAAGATAAAATGTTTCAAAATGAAAAAGATGCCACAAGGTCAGGTTATAATCTGGGAATGATCCTTGAACTTTGACCTCTTCGACGGTGTTGCTTTCAGCCATTGTTGTCCGACCGTCATTAAATAATGTTTGACTAGCGGGGTCAGCGTACGAAGGCGTCACCAATGGAGCTCATAGGAGGTAAAATGTACTTTTAACCTGTAGAATTCTTGCTTTTTGAGGTACATAATAAAAGCCTAAAGTTACCATTCATAGCTTTCAGAATAAACTTTCCCGTCCTGAAAGACTTATTTTGTAAATGCTGAAATTCATTTCATTAAACAACCCAAACATAAAATAGTAGTAACCCCCGCCCAACCACTACCGCCTGTAAGGTATACGCCCCTAGTTCATCGCTTACATCTCCAAGAGGCTAAGCCTCTCTGATGCGCCCATGGATCCGATGGAGTCAAATCAGTTATCGATTATTCATGCCATCGATTTTGTCCCGTGTGTTGACTTGTTGTGTTCATGGACTTTAATGGAAGAGTGGTGGTGGTGGTGGGGGTAAACGGGTGGGAGGAGAACAGGGGAATTAAATCAACAAAGGATTATAGGGAAACAGAGTTAACAAACATGGGAAATCTCACACTTCACTTTTACTGTTAAATTGGGTAAATAGCACGTGACGTGGCCACGACGTTGTGTGAGGTAATGGTATAACATTATTGAAATCACAACCAATGAGGTGAATGGGATGTACACACGTGATATAGATACAGCGTGGAGAGTTAGTACAACACTGAGGATAAATGGTGAAAGAGTTTGGAAGAGGAAATAATGAAAGTTAGGAGGTAGAGTAGAGTTAGGGAATAAAGATAAGAGGAAAGAGCCACGTATCAGACGGAAAAAGATAATGTGGTAAATAATGTGGATTGTGTGGAGAAGAAGTCACGAGAGGGACAATTTTCTTTTAAGCTGTTGAGAATAACCGCTCAGCAAAATTTGTAAAGCTCGGAACTTTGGTCAAAAGTCTATATTAAGATTTCTAATGGAAAGAAGCGAGAGGGATAGAGAAAGTAAGCTAGAGAGAGAGAGAGAGAAAAGATAGACAGGTTTATATAAAAAAGCAAGAGATCACGGTAAAGAGAAAGAGGGAAAACGAGGAAAGGAAGGACATATGAGGCGATGGAGTTTAAAGAGGCGGTGATGTAACCCATGACTTAAAATGTTACCACACAGACAAGTGAATATACGGACAAGTGAATATACGGACAAGTGAATATACGGACAAGTGAATATACGGACAAGTGAATATACGGACAAGTAAATATACGGACAAGTAAATATACGGACAAGTGGTTATACGGACAAGTGAATATACGGACAAGTGGTTATACGGACAAGTGAATATACGGACAAATTTATGTACAGACAAGTGAATATACGGACAAGTGGTTATACGGACAAGTGAATATACGGACAAGTGAATATACGGACACGTGAATATACATACAAGTGAATGAATATATGAACAAGTGAATATACGGACAAGTGGTTATACGGACAAGTGAATATACATACAAGTGAATATAAAGACAAGTGGTTATACGGACAAGTGAATGTACGGAGAATAGGATATACGGACACGTATACAGACTGACAAGTGAACGCAGGACAAAGTGAACACATGGACAAGTTAATACATTGACAAGTCAATACATTGACAAGTGAACTTGGGAACCGTTAAAACAAGAACATAACAAATTGATGCTTGTAAAAGAAATATAATATAGAAGAAATCATCGGTATAGAAAAGAAGAAATATTAAATCTATGTGGTCGTAACTTTTGCAACAATAATTTCATATCAAGTAACTATTTTACAAGATCTCCAGTACCAATTAAATTAAAATAGAGGTA
>MUZC01002328.1:495590-517364 GCA_002072015.1 Radix auricularia | reverse complement strand
TCCCACTCACCTCACAAGATGAACTCAATATCCCACTCACCTCACTAGATAAACTCAATATCCCACTCACCTCACAAGATAAACTCAATATCCCACTCACCTCACAAGATAAACTCAATATCCCACTCACCTCACAAGATGAACTCAATATCCCACTCACCTCACAAGATAAATTCAATGTCCCACTCACCTCACAAGATAATGTCCCACTCACCTCACAAGATGAACTCAATGTCCCACTTACCTCACAAGATGAACTCAATATCCCACTCACCTCACAAGATAAACTCAATATCCCACTCACCTCACAAGATAAACTCAATATCCCACTTACCTCACAAGATGAACTCAATATCCCACTCACCTCACAAGATGAACTCAATATCCCACTCACCTCACAAGATGAACTCAATATCCCACTCACCCCACAAGATGAACTCAATATCCCACTCACCTCACAAGATAAACTCAAGGTAGATCATGTACAATGATATGACTGGTAATCCCAGAGGTTCTCACACATTTTGACAAAAAAAACTTGTATAAACTTCAGTGATTCTCATCATCATGTGTGTCTTTGATTAGCATTAAACAGACGAGAGTGCCACTCTCCATGTTACTTGAGCCATGCGTGTATCAGGAAGTGGAAGCAATCAATGAATAGGGTTTCAATCGGTCTCAATAAGAAATAATTGATTGAAGATCTGAGGATGTTGGCAGAGGCGTAGCTACAGGCGTTGCGACGGGTGGCGGGTCCACCCCGGATAACTCGACTTCATTTCAATAGTGGGGAGTCATTTTACCTCAAATGGGTAGGTTGCTGCGTCACACCATGGGCGGCGCCCACTCTAATTAGATGTTATAAAATATTTTATCTTCTGTATAAAGTGATACGCCGCTAATTGTAAACAATCCGCTCCAGGAGGCAGTTCGATTTGTACGAATGGCAAAACATTTTTCATCAAGTAAATTGGATTCGTCTTTTCAAGACACACAGATTGATGATTATTTAAAAATGTATAATTATATTTGAAGCATAAAAGTTTTGTCTTTTCTTTCTTTCAATGATAAGTGATGTGTTCACGGCGAGAACGGTGATTCATTTTGTAACATCATTCTCTTTTACCAACAGTATTCTCTTTTACCAACAGTATTCTCTTTTACCAACATCCTTCTCTTTTACCAACATCTTTCTCTTTTACCAACAGTATTCTCTTTTACCAACAGTATTCTCTTTTACCAACAGTATTCCTTTATTAGTACAGAGTATAGAGTGGCGGTGACTAAACCGTGGCTCGCGAATGCTCACGTTGCGGCTCGCATACAATTTATGAAATATTTTGGCATCTGTCCGTCTATGATAGAAAACAGATTTATCATTATTATTTGCAGGTCTTGGTGTGGCTGACGAGACCAATCCTTGGATGGCAGTCCGTCACTTCTACATGTCAAACACACGAATGCAGTTGGGCAGTGTTGCCTGGCCTTTCTCCTCGCCCTTTTTCCATTGCTCCTCTGCTCTTAGTGATCCTTCTTTCATTATAGCCCGCCACGTGGTCCTATCCTCAGCCAGGTTTTCCCCAGTTTTGTATGTCGATGTTCGCTACTTTATGTCTCTCCTGCATATATATGAAATATATTCTACAAGAATTACTGGAAGACTTTCAAGCCATGTTTAATGACACATAGTGCTTCGATGCGGCTCTTAACATTTTTTTTTTAAATATATAAAGTAGCCTATAGACGATATGGTTGAATGAACCTTTCAATAGCTGTACTGTACTGAGTTGCCAGGTCAAGGACACGAGTTCAACGTTCAGACTTTTAATGAGTTCTCTTTTTATGACCAAGTATCTTTTGCACTGATTTCTTTTTAGGCTTTATTAAATCACCAATCATTTTTGGACCCGTCGCTTCGCTATTTTACATTTTTGTTTTAAATATATATATATATATATATATATAAAGTTTTACGAAGTTTACGGGCATAATGCGTAGCGTGCGGATGGAGTGGCGTAGCTAGGGATTTGGGGGCCCTGGAGCTTGGCCTCTTTGGGGGCCACATCATTTTGACCGAAGGTGTAAGATACAATATTTAATGTAAAACAATCTTTTCAGACACTCCTTTGGAGACCCCCCTCAAGCTTGAGGGGGCCAGGAGAGATTTTAAAATTTCGTCCCCCCTCCCCTAGTTACGCCACTGTGCGGAAGCTAGCTCGAGTTGACGTGACCGCGTGACGCGTCCAATAACATGGTAACGCTGCCCCGAATAACGGGACAAGTATACGAATGACCTGTTGAGTTTAATTAGAACAAGTTGGACAAATAAAAAGTTGTACGGGAAGAATGATAGGAGGGGTTTTGATGTATAGTTTGGGATATGGAGATTAGGATTTGGAGGTTGGGATAAAGAGTTGGTATAGGGGGGTTGAAATATGGTGGCTGAGAAATGGAGGATTGGATATGGAGGTTGGTATATGGAGGTTGAATATGGGGATAGTGAAATTGTTGTTAGGAATAGAGTTGGAATTTTAATGATTGTGTTACGGATAGAGTTTGGAATTTTAATGAGTGTGTTAGGAAAATAGTTATGAATTTTAATGTTTGTGCCAAAAACAGCTTTGTTAATTTATCGGTTGTTTTAGGCATAGACTTAGGGATTTTGTAATAGTGTTAGGATTCGGGGTATTGGATTGGACATATTTTTCTTTGATTTGTTTGTGTTGTTTAGCATGTAGAAATCTATATATATATATATTGTTCCACATTAAAAACGTCATCAAATTATCTGAGCAGTGATAAGAAACTCGAGGGTGTACTGTTTGTTTAATAGGCGCATTAAAAAATGTCGCTGTTTATTAAATTGTTTGCTAACACTGTTGAGGTTGTGCGGTGAGCTTAAGACTAACAATGTGAGAGCAGAGTCATCCGGTGTAAGGGAAATAACTGCTGTTATTACCGTCTTCTATTTAAAGTGAATCAAAAATATTTGCTTTTGATATTTTATAATTAAAGGCGAAAAATTGCTCGATTTTATTTATTTTATGACGTCAGCTTTATTTTCTAAGCTGCACAGTGAATTATTTCAAAGGTTCTTCTCTACAATCTATCTACACGACTTCAAAATTATTAATTGTACTGACTGTCCGGAGACTTAGTATTGTTACAGATTTACCTCCCATAGTGAGGAAAAAATTCGTTGATGTTACATTTTGTTTTTAAGTTCCATTTTATGTCGGGTTCAAATTGTGTTTATTGCTCTAATAAACAAATCCTGTTTAATGATTTTTAAAAAATTCGATTGAACAATTTTTTGAAAAATGTTTTGTTTTCTTCCTTTAGGTAAAGCTTAGGTCAACACCGTTTTAAAATAGCTGCATTGATAAATATCTAAATAAAACTTCATGATTCTATCGTATTTATATTCTTGCATTGCGTTATTTCTCAGTAAACTCATATTTATAATCATATGTGTTATAAGTTGACAACTCTAAGTATACTACTGCATATGTATCAACCGATGTGGCATTGAAATGAAATTTAAAAAAAAAGAAAGATGTGGCGACTTGTGCACACTTTCTTAATTCTCATTTATGGGGTCTATAGACGTAGAGATCCTCTTAATGTTAATTCATCATTTTAGACCGCCAACACACTTTCTTCCCCCAACAAACATTGCAGTACAATGCGAAGGAAAATGTATTAATATAATAGTATAGTTTATATTATATAAGGTGACCAGACGTCCCGATTTAGGCGGGACAGTCCCGATTTCAGACCTCATGTCCCGCCGACCCTCGCTTGTCCCGGCGGGACGCCCGTTTGTCCCGCTTTTTATGTGAATGAGACTTTTAAAAAATTATCATTATTTTCTTTACAAATAATATTTTTTACGCAAAAATGAATCACGTAAAAAATTAAAAGTTAATCCATCATGGCATTACGATTGAAGAGCGCTGATCAAGTCAAGTCAATACTTTACTTGATAAAATACAATTAGTACAATTAGTTTTATTGGTTCTCTGTCGCTCACAACGGGCGGGGAGATATAGTGAAGCATCTGTGATAATAATATATTACATGTCATATTATATGTGATCGCCAAAAAAACGCCCTGAAATTGTCAGCATCTTCAAGAGGTACAATTACAAACTATTATTCAAGATCTGAGTTAGGTGAAAAGGAAGCTCAGTTGGCTGCTGCAGAGGGTACCTTGGCGTACCACACGCTTTTCCATAATCACAGCTTCAGATCGATGGACTGTGCATCCAAACTGATGCAAAAGTTTTTTAATCCAAAATTCAATTTCACGCGAACAAAGTGTGAAGCTATTGGCTATTGTCACGAATGTGCTGTTTCCATATATAATGAACCAAATTAAGGCATAATTAAATGTTGAGAATTTTGTGACAGTGTCTACAGACGCGTCCAACCATAAAGGTGTGAAGCTATTTCCTGTAATACTAAGATATTTATTGCCACTGTCAAGTGTTAAAATTAAAATCCTGGACATGGAATCACTTCCTGGAGAAACAGCAGAGACCATTTGTAATTTCCTTGTAAATGCATTACTGAGACATGGTCTAACAGAAAAGGTTGTTGTGCAGACAATGAAAACACGAACTTTACGGGACTACAAAGGAGAGGAAGAAACAACGTGTTTGCAATATTGCAAGATGATCTCGGGAAGAAACTGTTAGGTATTGGTTTTACTGCTCATATCGTCCACAACGCGATACTAACAGCAGGGGATTACTTGCCAGTTGATGTGGAAGCAGTTATTTTGAAAATCTTTCATTACTTCTACATCTACACTGTTCGTGTAGAGTAATTCAAAGAATTTTGCGAATTTTCCTGTGTAGAATACCAGCGCCTTTTAGGATATGGGAAAACTAGATGGTTAACACTGATGCCTGCAGTGGAAATAGTATTAAAATTGTTTCCTGCACTGAAGTCTTATCTCTTGTCAGAAGAGAAGTGCTCCACTCACAATATCGCTGCAGTGTTTCATGCGACAATTCTGCGCATAGAGGCACAGACTGTAACAGCATTGGAAGCCTCTTCTGCACTGGATGATTTATTACACTAATGCCCCGAGAGAAGCTCTAAAAACTTTTTGTCCAATAAAATACTTATGCGGATCAATCAATTAGAAGAGGAAGGAATGGTGAGCAAAACCGACATTACAAGAACCGTCGTAAATATTTACAACTGTGCTGAATATCTGAAACAGAGGGTTTAGCAATTCGAATGTCTGAATGCATTTAGTTGGGTTGCGTTCAAAAAGACAACATCATGGGGAAAAGTACAGGAGAGTCTGCAACTTCTTGGACAAAAGATTCGGAAGGTTGACATCGTTGATAACCAGTTATTTTACGAAGTTAGCTACGTTTGCCGATTTGCGTCACCAGAAAAAATTGGAATTGTAAGCAGACTAGTGTTGACTGTCGATTGGTTGAAATCTTCTATCAAGAATAAAGATTTAACATGTGCGCAAATTCAGAAAATTGTATAGTTTGTTTTGTGTCTCCCGTGAACAAACGCTGTTACTGAAAGAGTTTTCTCCGCTATGAATATCATATGGACAACTTAAAAAACATAATTAAAAGTGGAAACACTAGAAGCAATGTTAATGGTGAAGTGCAATTTTGAGTTTCACGAGAGTTCCTCTAATTCTTGTGATAAAGTGTATGAAACGCTTCTACAAGAACCAAAACATCTCAGAAGCATTCATTCCTCAATGAAATATGTGTATGGAGCACCTACAGAGAATGAAACTAGGTCTGCACCAGATCAGGGGGGTCCATCGTCTGTGTGTAATTAAAACATCAGGCATCCTGCGCTGGATGAGCACATTCAAGCAATAAGGTAAATACTGTTACCGTATGAGGTTACACACTGTTAATTTTTAACTGGTATTTGCTCTTCAGGAAAGAGTGACTTACAGTCATTTTTCGCAAAACGTTTAACGTTTCCGTAGAGGGGGGCTACCACCCCACCAAAAAGTATTGGGGAACCCCCCCCCCCCCACGCGACTCTGTCCCGCTTTGCGCTCCGGAAAATCTGGTCACCTTATATTATATATAATATNTATATATAACCCTTGGCTGACGTACCGATGGTCACGGGTTCGAATCCTTCTGAAGGCAAGAATTAGTTTCCACCTGTAGTTTTGTTACTTTTTTCTCGACCGATTTAAAATTTCAAGGGAAAAAAAGGATTACATGCAATACAAGTCCTACACCTATTATCTGCATTTTGCTTTTTTAAATTATTATTATGTGAATTGAGAATTTGTTCGAAGTAGATGCTGGTACATTTCATTATTTTCTACGCAGCTCTCTGACAATGGCTGCTATGACATGAGTCAAGTTTTTCATTCAGCAAAATGTGGGCTATCCCCGTTCTTAAAATAAATCTAGTGTACCCTGACGTCACACAAGGGAAGTAAATCTTTTCTTTTTAATTTATTTTTAGGCCAATGAAATACGAAAGAGTCTGTCACGTGATTTCGATAATCAAAGATCGTGACATAGTGACTTTGAGCACAAACCCACGTAAGGCATGATTTTGTTTTACGTCTTCGATTTTAAATAATATGTTTAAACGAAGCGTTTCCAACAGAAATGTTAGAACAAACAGCTATGATAGAGACAGTATTCTCTAGAAACGACAAAGTTATTAAGATAACCGGAAATATCCGACTTCTCTTTGGTAGCCATCTTGATTTTTTCAGGAAGACGGAATAGTAAAGTAGAAAGAAAGTAGCAAGTTCACATCAGTTAATGTCGATGTTCTTGACTTTCTTGAATATAGGTGTTGCATTTTATCTTTATATATCAAAGAATTATAAAATTTAAAATATTGTTATGTCTCTTCTTTCGATACGTTTATTGTTTACCGTAGTTTACAAAGACTAATTTTTAATTTAAAATAGGCTAAATCTTGTCTTTGTTTCTAGCCAACCACACCTTGGATCTGGCTGGCTAACACGGACTCAAGCTGCGTCATCATCGACTTCCTCCACATCAAGTGATTGAGAAAAATAGGAATCCTATTAGTTTATTGTCTTCTGTTCTTGGCCTAAGGCCCACAGGAAAACTGATAGCTTTCAGGACATAGGTTCAAAATATAAACCATTCTGGGCCTTTAGTGGCACTGACACAGAATCAAGTTGGTAAGTAGTAAGTGGATTTTTATTGTTTAAGTTTATGGTTTAAGTTATATGTGAAAATTTATGCCATCACAATTATTTGTGATTTTCCTGTTGCCTACTTCTACTTCCACTATGACTATGAACGAACACCTTTGAAGTATCATAATCATAGTCTAATTACTAATATTACATTATAATTTATATAATTATTAACTTCTTAATAAATAAATGTTTGTCAGGCACTATTACTACATACTATCTTATGTACTAAAACACATCTTGGTAGAGAAAGGATATGATTAAATTTAAATTGATGTTGAGCCATCACCAGTGGCACTTCGAAGACATTTTTTGTTTTTATATTATTTGTCTGATTAATTGACTGATTAATTAAAAAATTATAAATTGTGACATTGGATGATGAGTGCAATTATATGAATATAACTCATTTTAAAAAAAAACTTTTTTTGATTGATAATAAACCAGAAACATTCAGGTTATTAAACCAATTAGCATTACCTCAATTGGAAACATTTTCTCAGTAGGAAAATTCAAATTTGAATAATTATAAAAGAAATGACAATGTATACAATGTAAGTTACATTGAAATATTAAGGCTTTGTTCTGAATTCTATTTATTTTTGGACGTATTTGTGCTTTGTACAAAATTGAATTTTTTGTTGATATTTAATTTAATTGCTTGTTAAACGGAGGCATGATAAAAAATCATAAAAATGAAATTAAGAGACAATCGCACAATATTAAAACTTTTATTCATTAAATATAGATGGATTAAAATTAAGATCCTGTGTCATGTAAAGTGTACCCTTTCCATAATGATAAAAAATGATATAACAATTTAATTTAACATCTTGCTTATAATGAACTAAATAAGGCAAAAATCGTAAGAACAAAATATAGCACAATAGTTTTTCAGCTTCAGACTTCTAAAAGTGAGGTGATCAGTGAGCTTTTAGATTTATGTATTTTATCATTAAACATATCAAGCATGAATTTTTTCTGTTGCTGTGACCCAAAACAGAGTCCCTTTTGCTAGACACTTTGCTGCAGTGGACATAGACACTTTGAAATAATAGCTTTATTTTATTTTAAAATATACAGATAAATGATAACAATTGCTTTGAAATGAATTCAAGTTAATATAAAAATTTTACTGGTTAACTTGCTTGTGTTAAAAAACGTAGTACTTAAGTTTAATATTTTTGAATATTTAACAGGTGACTGAAAAAACTTACTTAAGATGTCTATGGAACAAAATGGCAACCAGAATATGGCCACATCCATTTTCTGTAGAAATGGCTGTGGCTTTTACGCAGCCCAGGCATTTGATGGTATGTGCTCCAAATGCTACAAGGATTTAAAGCAGCTTCAGCAGAATGAGTCACCCGTAACAGCTGTCCAGTCACCAGCAGCGACGCCGTCTGTCAGCAGATCTTCTGTGCTTGGTGGTGGTGATGAGAATGATGTTGACGCAGTGGCCGCTGCCCTAAGCAAAACATCCTTAGGAGGTTTGTTTGTGTTATGTGTGTATTGTAACATTGATGCATTACCTTCTTGCGGGATGAATAATATTATTTTAACCCTTTACTGGCCAAAACCACCCTATACCTTAAACAGGAAAAACAGTATATATTATCATAATTTGAAATCTCAAGTTTTTTTAAAATAGCAAGTTTTCCTGCATGTGATTTCCTACTTATTCTGTTGTGGATAGATTCAACTATATTTCCACACATGTTCTCTTTGATGTTTTTTTTTTGGGGGGGGGTAGGGGTGTTCAAAATGGATGGTTTAGATTCTTTATGTGATAAAATTAATAGGCTTAAATTTAACTGAAATGCATTTGAGAAAAATGTACTTTGAGCTTGAGGAAGAGATCAATAGTGACATTAGTGTTAGTATTGTGCAAACATCGGTCCTTCAGTCAGACTGGATACTTGTGCTTGTACATAGTGTCAATAGTGCTTGTCTGGACTTCTTAAATACACAAGTGGAATTTTTTTAGGGGGGAAGACATGGATTAGTAAAGAACAAAATATGACAATAATAAAAAGGTAAATGAACAAAAGAGGTTTTATTTTTCGTTTTATTTTATTTAAATATTTGCACTTATACCTAAGTTAAAGAGTTTTTACAGATGTACCCCTATATATCTATAAAATTGCAAAAAAATCTTGCCCGTCCCATTTAGAGGATAAAAATGGAAAAGATTCTGTGCAGTAAAGGGTTAAACATTATCCCTCACCTTATCTATATTCTGGTCTCTCAGTGTGAGGGTTGAGGACTGGTGAAAGAAAAGTAATAAATAGAATTTCACCTTACATATTCTGTTAACATTAGGGGTAGAACATTCATGTTCATTTTCTCTTTTGCCTTACAGTATTATATTATCAGTTTTTTATAAAGGGTTTATGCTCAATATAGATTCTTTTAAAAAGTGCTGAAATTTTATATTTTCTTTTATTAATGACCTTACATTTTGATATGATGTGTAGTTTTTTTTTAATGAAATATTAAATGCTTTAGCTTTTAGTGAAATATTGTAACTGTGTATCACTTAACTAGATTAACATTTCAGACTATCATTTGAAGTACAGTTCAGTTAAAACAATTTTTTTTAAAAATGTGGTCATAATTTATTTTAATTTCTCTTCTTTATTTTGTAGAAATGAATGTGAACACTTCCAGCAACTCAAATAGTGATAAATTCTCTGAGAAGCTGGCTGAGAAACTTGGGGCTGCCGGGGGTTCTGCCATTGAAACAGCCAGTCCCACAGTGGCATCCGCCAAAGCTTCGTGCAGTGATACAAAAGATGAGGATGCTGGTTCTCCTGATGGTAAGAACTCTTGTCGAGTTAAAATTGGTGTCCTTTCCCAGGTTTTTGTTTTTGAGCATTGTGAAACAATAGGAAATTGAAAAAGAACAAGGCTTTTTAAGTTTTCATTTTCTATTGATCCTTTGCAAACTTTCAATGGCTGTGTAAAGGGGATAAAGATGTTAATAAATTCTTGCAATGAATGTTTTATTGACTAAGGCTGTTAACTGGTCCTAAAATCTTAAATTCATCCAAATTAGAGTCACACAAATTTTATTTTTGGTGTCTAATGAGTAAGGTTGTTAAGACCGCTCGTTTTTTAGGACCGACTAACCGTTAAAAAAAGACCGGTTAACCGCTCGTCCTTATATCCTTAATGTTTTGAAACCCATTTGAGAACTAACAAGAGAATGTTGTCGCCTGGCATCGTCTGATGGCATCAAAGCCCGCTTTCCCCCGCTTGCGTTCAGCTCTTTCTGCATTGCCTTCAATTCAAAGCATTTTTTTATTGATCCAAAAAATTAACTAAACAGTGATGGTTTATTGTCTTTTTTATATTTTATTTTGGAGACTCATACTTCACCGGTCTAAATAAGAGGACTGGTTCAATCGTTCGTTAAAGTTAGCGAGGTATTTTCATTAGTTTAAAAAACCAACGCCTCTCCCCGTCCGTTGTGGGGTCATGTTTACCTCTCTTGTGTGTGAGGCCGATCAACTCGCGTATTAAAATTAATAATATAATAAGATTATAAAGCTACGGAGTAAACGATGATAAAATGGAATTTATTTTTAAAATATTATTTTTCAATCGTGAACTCGCCAGAATAATTGAAATTTGCGACGCACACGTTCCCCCTCCCGTTTTTTCTGTTCAAATAGGGTTTGAGCTACACTCGGCGTACTATTACTATTACTACTATTAATGTGGTAATCAAATGCCTTTGACTAGCAGAAAAGTCATTCGGCATCCTTCCGTCTCGCGAGACGATGGTGCATCACCGTTGGGTTGGGTTGCAGAAAAACTGTCACTAAAAGACCGAACTCGAATTTGTGGGCTGATTAATCGCCCGGTATCTTTGCTACGTCTTTCAAATACCTCTCGTAATATAGGTACATGTACTTCACTAAGCGGCGTGCGCCGATAAGTTTTTGAATGCCTGAACTGAAACAGACTATAAACCGGTGATCAGAAAATGTGGATAGGTCATGGGGTCATAAGCTTTTATAGCTTTCTTTGTCTTTGTAAGAAATAGACTATAATTAGGTAGTCCAAACTGATTTTATTTTTTAGGATTTTATAATTTTGGTGTATTTCATTTTGTAGTACTTTTTATTCTAAGACATTGGGAAAAAAAATTACTGAGTTATCTTCAAAAACATAAAAGTTATGCTATTTTCAAATTTTTTGAAAAAAGGCCAAAATTGGCATTTTTTCACTTTTCAAAAAAGGTCATTTTCAAAGACTGGTATTTTCTAACATAATTTACTGAGATGTCTACAAATTGGTAAAGTTACAACAAAGTTTATAATTAATAAGCCCAATTTTTTTGAAGCATCTACATTGATTCATTCAAAAGTAAAAAAATATTTAAAAATTAAAAACATCAATTTTTTTTCATTTTTATTTTCCGACCGGAAAATTGTAAAATGCACAGTTTCAAAAATTCATATAAATTTATGCAACTGACATAAATAAACATACCATACATCAAATTAAAGGTAATTTTAACAGGAACAATGAGTAATGTGAATCAATAGCATTGAAGTACATTTACATCCATTAAAATAAGTTCAAAGATACCCACCCCATTAAATTTTCAAAAAATTAAGTTTTTAAAAAAATTATAAAAAATGCTTGGCAAAACACAATTGAGTCGAAAGCATTTCAAAATTTTCTCTGATGAATCTAATTATAAAAAAATGAAATGAGAGAAATCTTATTAATGCTTAACCCCATAAAAATAGCCTTTAAAAGTGGCATGAAATGATACACAAATGTAAAAATAAAAATAAGTCACCTCGTCACAAAAATCAATATATCTAACATCAAATTCAGGTATTTTTAATAAGCCTGACAATTTATGTGAATAAATTTCAAGATAGAAACAGTTTAATCACTTTAATTAATAAAATCCTTAAAACTACTACCCTAATAAGTACTAGCACGTGATAATTAAAAATGCTCAAATTTAAAATTTCATAAAAAATTATGCCATTGACATAACTCAACACACCATACATCAAACTAAAGATAGTGTTGATCAGCACAGTAAGCAATATGAATCAATAGCATTAAAGTATATATTTACATGAATTAAATTAATTTCAAATATACTGGCCCCATGTTATTTTTAAATAATGAAGTTTTTAAAAAAATAATAAAAAGTGCTTTGCATAATAGAATAGGATCAAAAGCATTTTCAGCTTGTTTAGTCTTTACCTCACTTAAGATTTAATTAGCACAAAGAAATTTCTGTAACTATAAGTCATCACTTTTATCTTAAGAAATGTTTTATAAGTCTTTATTATACCCTCTACTGATTTTTTACACCTCAAAACTATAGTGTTATTTTCTAAATCATTTTCTTCATAATAATAATGCAATAAATTTAAAAGCCATTAAACAATAAATTTTGATTTGCACAGCCGTTCCTTAGATCTGAACAGTTCTAAATCTATAACACTTTGGTTAGTCACATTAACTTCACTACAGATTGTTTTATCAAAATAAAGTTGTGTACATACATTAGCATAAGTAATACCGCACTTATCCAAGGCTGGAGATAATGAATCCAGGTTCAATGTCATTGCTAAATAATCCATTAAAGAATCAGTCCCAGAAAGTGTCACAATACTAGAAGCCACATGCTCCATTTTTCTGACAAAACAATCAGGTCGGTAGTGACTTTGTAACATGAAAATTAAACTGTATGTTCTAGGAACTGGTGGAAGCTGTGGCCTTCTCCCTTTTCCTTTAGCCAGAAATGATGCACATGGGCCAACAAGAATTTCCCCCGCTGAGGAATAAGGAATATACTATTAAAAACATTTTATTAATATACCATCAAAATTAGAATTATGTGTAATCTTTGGTAAGGAAGTGTTTGAAGTCAATACTTTCACATTAAAAGATTTATTGTTGAACTTAAAACCATACTTACAATTTACAATACTTACATATTAGCTTTCTTATGATACTCAATGAAGAGTTTATTCCAGCTACTGGTACTACATCTTGGTTACCAATTCAATCAGTGCTAAGTAGCATACTCATCACTTTCTATTTCTGTGATGTTGTCTTTATTCATGGCATGGTCTCTAGATGAAGTATAGAAATTAATTTGGAATTGTAAACCTATTAACTATTTATTGAATTATTAATATAGTTGCACTATACTTAAACCAAGACTATAATAGGCCAACTATCTACTAAATACAAATAGTATATTTTTAATCAGAATCAGAGGATTTAACTTTGAACATTAGCTCAGATTCAGATTAGTTTTATTGATATTCATTGATAAATATCATACTAAATTAATGAATTGGGCGAGTCTATGTTATCCTACTTATTTGGTATGCACAAGATTCACAGTGCAGAGCAAAGACATCTAAATATTATCAAGTATAATAATATTAATAAATATTTATACAAGTAATTAATATGAATGAAAAAATTCATAATAGTTCCTAGAACTTTGAAATAAATATGTGTTTCTAAAAAAGATTTCATTGATATTCAATCCTAACACCCCCGAAAAGAATGCCAGTTCCAACATACTCCGTTGCCACAGGCTATCGGGAATCCATCTTGAAATCGATTCACAATTTATGCAGAAACCCGTATTGGATGAGCTTTTGAAAAATGTATAGGTTGATGCACTTTTATTCACAAATATATTTTATATAAATCTGGAAAAGTGTTTTTTGAAAATTTATATCACTGTTTTTTGGGCATCGACCTCCGTTGTTTATCACTTTTTATTGTTTTATTGCCTTATGACAATTTAAGAAACATCTTATCCACTGGAAAATTCAATTTTGTATTCGGTTACTTGATTCTAATCATGATATTGATGTAGAGGAATTTATATATGTCCTCATTAGTAACCTCCTTCCACAATGTCTCTTTCTGGCTGTTTGCTGCGGCTCCGCGTATTGTTTGTTTCATCATTTAACAACTCTTATGGCAGAGTTCAAGAAAAGCTTGAAGTAGTTTATGGGACTGCTGTCAGTTGGGAGAAAATGATTTCCCCTATTATTTCATTAAAATTATATAGCTTGTCTGTAAAACTGATCAACTTGTGTGACCAAGATTCAGAGACAGTGTCAGTGTCTCCATCACTCTCGTTAGCTTGATTCGGATCAGTTATTATTATTATTATTATCAGTAATATCAGTATCACTATCAAAGTCTATTCTTCCTAATTGTTTGAGTTATTAAGTGCTGCATAATTAGACGTTGCAGCAGCAATTAAATAGTCAAGAAAATGAAAGGCCATTGCATAAAGATATTCAGAAACCACAGGTTCAAATTTCACCAAACATAGTCCGACTTCTAAGCCACACAACTTTTGAACCGTAAATGATATAAACATCCGGTTTCTACTTTTCAAAAAGCGGAGAGCTATTGAATGCTATTTGCACGGTAACGATGCTTCTCGCGAGGTTCACGTGATGCATGAGCGTTGGTAGGCGTCATGTCGCATTCTGGCGCATTAGTAGCGAGGGGGGTATGTCGCATTCAGTCGCAATAGCGAATGAGTTAAAATACTAGTACTAGTTGTTTGATTCATCAAGAATTTGAAACTTAATATCTGAGTCTTATGTAAAAATAATACCTCTTACTTGATGACCAGTGTTGAGAGTCCTTTGTTTTTAAAAGATGCTTTAAAATATTTTATGTGGTGAAAAATACCTACAAGCAAAGGAATTCCAACATTTTTTATTCAAAGGAAATTATTCTAAATTACATATTTAAGTAAATTTAGTTGAATAGAAAGTTTGTTTAGACCAGTTAACCGTCGGTCCCAAATTTTACTATGTTTTGTGAACCAACGAGAGAAAGCGTTGAATTTTTGCCCTGTGTTGTCTGATTTGACACCCAAGCGCCTATTATGTACCGACGCTAGTGTTCACATCTGGTGAGCTACTGTCAAAACAGAGTATCTTTTAAAAAAATTTTTTTTAAATTGTTCTAACAAAGAAGTAAATTGTAATGATTAATATTTAATTTTATGTATTGCAACATGTTATCAAATGTAGTCAAGTCAGATCATTTGTGAGGACTGGTTAACCCCTTTAAAAAATACAGTTTTACTGCTCGGTCCGTATTTTTCCTTAGAAGAGAATTTACTGTGTATTTTTCCTTAGAAGAAAATGTACAGTATCCATTTTTCGCCTCGTGCCGTAAGAGGTTGACTTTAAAGAACATATAACGTCACTGCAAGCTTGTGTTCAGCTCTGATGCCCTGTTGTAATTTTAAGTCAAATGCCTTTCAAAACTGTCAATGTAATACTGAAATAGAATTTGAGGACCGGTAAACACTCTGTTAGGAGTATACTTTGTCCTGTAATATAAATAGCAGCACTCAGTGTCTTGACCTTTGTTCACTTTTTGACATCACGGTCCAGCTGTGTGATAATGTCAGTGCTCGTACTATGCTGCTTCAACTAAGTGAATTAAACAGAAAATCCTTCACTAGCCAAACTCTACTGACAGTGTTGATGAACTTGATGTGTATTCTTATATTTATTATATACCAGAAATTAAGAAAACGTTTTGACTTTAATGTCACAGCCGCTCACGTATTGGCCCTGGTATTCTGCCGTAACACAGCCAAAAATTAACTCCTGGTAATAAGCTTTGACGAGTCCTGATCTGAGGACCAGTTATCTGGCTTACTGGTTTACCATTAACAACCCTATTTAATAGCTAAGAAAAGAAACAAAACCAGCAAGATTTAAATAAACTTCTGATCTGGAGAAAAAATGTAACCACAGTATTTATGACTTTCAAAATGCAATTACAAAGGAAGATATTTGTGGGATAGTTCAGTTATCTTGTTATGCGTTATATCACATTTTTTTTTGTTGACCACATAGATTGGTAACATTTCTTTTAATACCTTCATTTGCTCAGGTGACAGCATCAGTGAAGCAGATAAGAATAAAAGACCCAAAAAGAATAGATGCATGGAGTGTCGGAAAAAGGTTGGACTCACAGGTTAGTCATTGGAATATTTCCCAATAACAATTAAATATTTTTCTCATTACATAGCATCTCAAGGGTTTGAAATACTCTTTTACTAGATGCCATTGCTTTAAGGCGCAGAATTTCTTTGTTATATACAATAAAAATGAAATCATCACAGGAAGTCAAAATGAAATGTTCTAATGCTTATTTTGCCCATCATCATTAACGTGACTCTCTCCTGTTTATTTAAATAGTTTTACTTATTTTAAAGCTTTTTACATTAAGTACACTAATGTTTTTACTAGGACTTCAGAAATGAAAAATTAATCAATTGTTAAAATTTAAATCGATTAAAATTTCAGAAAATTATTTTTTGTTACTTAACTTACTTACATACTTTTCTCTCACAAAATTTGGAAGCCATGGAATTACGACTTAGTATCTATATATGAGTTATAAAAACATAATTAATCGATTAAATTTTGTCCCGATTAATCAAACAAAATTTTATATCAGTACAAGCTCTAGTTTTTACTAATTATCTTTATAATGGTGTAACATTTCATAGGAATTTTTTTCTCCTTTTCAGGTTTTGTGTGCCATTGCGGCAAGTTGTTTTGTAGTTTACATCGCTACTCAGACACACATGATTGTACTTTTGATTTTAAGGAGAAGGGACAGGAGGAGATCCGTAAGAATAACCCCGTTATCAAGGGAGAGAAAATACAGAAGATATGAAGTAGGTTGTCCCTTCCTGATCCCCCCCGTCCCATCCCGTTTCTTGAACCAGGGCATTCCATCCTGCCCAGTGGAGCTCCTTCAGCCAAGGATTTTACTCTTGACACTAGCCAGGCTTATTCATCAGTGGATGGCTGCCGTCAGTTGTATTATATATATATATAAATAGTTTGGTTTGTCTTCGGATTTTAAAATTGTTTTATAAATTATGTGGTGATTTGGGCATATATTTGTGGATGGTGTGTGTCTGTTGGTGTGAATATTGTCCAAAAAAAAGGGCATGAATGTGTTTGAGGTAATGGATATTGGTGTGTTGTTATTTACATGGACCTGCATTCAAATGATAAGCATGCTTTGAAAAAGATGAAAGCATGTTTTCTCATTTATCCATATTAGTACTTTGGGTCTAATGTGGTTGTTGTGGGTATGGTCCCAGCCCTTTGTATGTGTGTGTTGTTTCATCACAAAAATTAACAATCTCTTCATTTAACATTTGCACCAATTTCAGTGTAAATTACAACTGATTAAAGAAAACCCCATTCTTGTCTAAGAAACTGCTAGCAGCTAAATGAGAGAGTCTAGTTTTTGTGGTGACTCTAAACATACATGGCATCTGTGATAGCAGCGGTGTGTGGCTATTTTTGAATGTGCTTTGAGGTATTATATCAGTTGTCGATGTTTTAAAAGTGTTTGCCTGAATTACCATTTGAAGAATAAACCAAGATTTTGTTATTTTTGAGTTAAGGTCAGACCCTTTATCCACACAAGTATGTTTAATTTGTTAGATGTTTAGCTGAGATTTGTGTTAACCTGAAATAATCATGACTGGATGCCAAGTCAGCAACCTTTTTATATTCCTTTAGTGGCCTTGAGTTGCTTTTTTAATTTTGGTCTTTGAAAAAAATTTGAAATAACTAAATAACAAGCCAAAAAATATCTGAGTCTCTGGACTGCATTTATTTCTCATTAATTTGTGGCAAAAGTAAAATTTTCAAATTATGACTAGAAATTATTACAAATATATCTGATAAAGATGGATAATCTCAGACCAAGGAGGGCATTCAATTAACTTGCCACCCAACTTTACAAATATTGATTATAAATACAGACAAGATTTTTTTTTTCCCAGATGAGGCCAGAAATTTGAGTGTATATTACTAATGTATAGAATTGTTGGCTCTGACATTACAAAGCATGCTGTTGTGTGTTTGACTGGCTGTCGGTCATTTTTAACATAAATAACCAATTATATTCAGCATCAGTGCAGATATTAAGTCTTGTATGTTTATTCCTATTTAAGTTTTTCATTTATTCTCACTCTTGTTTCTCTCATTAAAGAGTTCAGTTTTATCTAAGCCAAAATTTTAAGCTATAAATAAATGGGATTGATTTCTGTTTCTTTTAAGTTCTGCTGCAGTAAAATAAATTTTTTTTACTTATATTAAAATAACTAATTTATTTTTGTATTTTAAGAGTTTGCTAACATAAATAAATTTGAGTTTATCTTTTGTAATTTCCATTTCAAAATTTTTTTTTCATTACTGGGTGAAAATTAGTTTTAATTCAAGGTGTTAAATTACTTTAAAGATTTTCTTATGTTTTAGATTTAGAACATTTTTTATTTAATTTTTTGTTTGTTTGTTTATCAATGATGGGTAAATTACTTGTATTACTATTCTATATATTTATATTAGATATTTAATTCCTGTCTAGGAGATAATTTTTAAAGCATGTTCTATGTTTTTTTAGTGGCCACAGTTGAGTGCAAATGTATCTGGACACGCAGATTTAATATTGTCCTGTAATGGTTTAGATATGTTGGCATAAATATCTGCATAATTGTTAGAAAGTATGAGCAGGGGAAATAACATTATCTACAGGTTTAAACGAACTCAAACTTTTATTCATATTTTAAACTATTATATATTGGAGTATAAATTTTTTTTCAAAAAGCTTGTACTGGTATAAAAATGGCAGCTGTGAACTTAAACCAGTAATAACATCTTAAGTGGGTTTTTTTTTTTTTAAATTTTCTGGTCATGGATAATTTTTCAACAATTTTCTATGTTATGAAAGTGAAATTTGTTTAAACATCAGAAGAGCAAAAATCTTACTATGTCTTTGTATTATTTAGCATTATAAGAATTTTATAACCAGAACATAACTACGCATTACTTATTACCTGCCATTTTGTTCTGTTAGTCTACAACGGCCAGCTTGTGTCATTGTGTACCATGGTCAAAAGTGTTTGTCTGAATTTTTCTTCCTTGCATTTTATGTTGATAATTGATGATTAATTAAAATGATAATGTGAAATTAAAAAAAAATATTCTGATGCAATGCTATTTACATAATGTTCTCTGTCTTTTTCTTTTGGTGTATTGTTGTTTTTTTTTTTTTTTTTATAAAAAACAAGTTATACATTTTTTTTTGCTTGTACAGCATTTGTTATAACGCTGAAAATAAAGTATGCTCAATGCTTACGGGTCCCCAAAACATATTTCAGTAACAAGGCTCAAGGTTACAAATGCGATTTCTTAAATTACTTTTAATTTTGAGCTACTTTCATATCTATCAAATTACTCATACTCATACAGCTTATTTAACAAAGCAAGAAACACACACAAATTGTGTGAACGAAACAAGAAAATTAAATCTTAATTAATAGACTAATACGAATTCACAAGTAGACATTCTGCTAATGCCTTCATCAGTGCAATAAAGTGAAGACAAGTATTTAAATTAAATTTACATTATGTCACTATATGATGTGTTCTTACTTATATGTTTATTTACTACATAGTATAATATTGAAAAAAAGGAGTGGTAATGTTTAATTATGAATTAATAAAAATTAAACCATTGAGCTTTAAAAGTCTACCAAAGCAGCACTCAAAAGGTACAACTTATAAACCCCAAATAAATGTAAAAATGCCTTACAACACCATTCAGCAGACCGCCATGAAACTTCTAATATATTTAGAATTATATTCCCGATTCCATTTTATTTGATCGATCTTGATGTAAGTGTAAATATGTCCAACATGCTCCAGATTGAAATGAATAGGTTGAACTTGAGCTGATTGGGAATGGTGACCTTTAATGATAATTGGTTTACTACTTTTATAAATGTTATTTTACTCACCATGAGACTCTGATAAGTAGAGTAGCTTACCTGTTCACTGTTTATAGACACTACTATATTGAAGATTATCAATGCTTATCCATGGTGTATGTCCGGTCTTGTCAAGGTTTCTGTTATTAAACAAAATTTACAACTCAATCGGGGCTGTGAGCTCAAAATGTTTTTTCCTTTTATGAGCTATATGAAATTTATTTTCAACTTAAGCTAAATGAGACATGGATATTGATCTTGACCAAACTTGATACAAAAATATTTGGCGCATTTTAAAATGCCTTAGGGGATTAAAGTACTTGAAATCCAAAGCCAAATGTCCATTGCTTTTTGGCTTGGGGCCACATATATTTTTGAAAAATTGTAAAAATGTTATTCCCAATTTGATTTTACACCATCTCGACAAATATCAATACGCTATCCTTCATGATCCATTTTGCATTTAATGGATGTTTTAAATAAATTTTACATCTTTCGCTGTTAGGGAGCAGGGTCCTTAATGCCATTATTTTCTGAAATAAGATTGAAATAAAATAATAATTTTATGCAACCGATGGCTCTAATACTTAGGTTTAGTACAATGGCGATATATTAGGATGTAGAAAAGGAGATCACTTTATCATTCATTGGGGGCGGGGCCAATTTCTAATAACGTCCTTCCCCGATGTAAAAGTATTTTGAATTTAATTCTATTGAACTGATCAACATGAAACTTTATGAAGTTGTTTTGCTTACTCAGTGGCGTAGCCAAGGGGGGCAAATGCCCCGGGCGGCACTTTGCCAGGGGCGGCAAATTCCTGGTCGTTAATTAGTGTCTAGGAAAATTTTATGAGAAAGTCTAGCTTTTTATCAAAATAAACGAAAATAAATAAGAAATTAATAACAGAAATAAATGATGTATCTTAAGGCATGTGAACTTTTCAAACGTCAAAACTTCAAACTCCTTATTGGATATAAAATATTCTAACACCCATGTTACTGTCCTCAAAAGTACTTTTAAGTAGTTTAATAATTTAGCACTGAGGTAGTGGTAGCTTAAATGATTCTAAAAATTTGACATTTACTCCTGAGTGGCCGTCCATAAATGACGTCACGCACCTAGGGGGAGGGGGTCAAACTTTTGTGACGAGGGGGGAGGGAGGTTGAAGAAATGTGACGTCACATCAAAAGGGTAACTTTAAATAAACACTTCCACTGAAACATTTGGTGGCTTACAGTTTATTTTATAACTTTTTTTTTCTTTTTAAAACCATCAATACTTCTCAAAGTGCTATCGGTAGGCCATCAGACTCTGGTTGGCGTAAGTCATCAAAAAATCAAAATTAAATCTAATTATAATACATGTACTTGAATTTGAGAACCCACAAGAGAGCGTATGAAATTGTTACCCAGCGTCGTTTGATGTTGATACCAAAGCATGTGTGATGTAGCCGTTGCTCCGTTTGGTTCTCTTGCGACAGGAGTCGGCGAACTTTTTTGCCCTTTATCCAACAATATTCAAATTCATCTGTGTTACCCCCTCCCTCCCCCCTAGGCTCGAGGTCATTCGCACATGAGTCGGGGATCTGGGGGAATGGCGTAATCCCCCCCTCCGCTAAATGCAACTGGTGAATTTTAGAATCATGCTATGTGTGTAAAAATGATGCGAGAAGATATTTTAAGTCAAAAGAACTTGGAATATTCATTAATTAATTAATTTTTTTTTTTTTTT
>MUZC01002328.1:471275-490252 GCA_002072015.1 Radix auricularia | reverse complement strand
TAGACATGGTAGACATGGTAGACATGGTAGACATGGTAGACATGGTAGACATGGTAGAAATGGTAGACATGGTAGACATGATAGACATGGTAGACATGGTAGACATGGTAGACATGATAGACATTATAGACATGGTAGACATGGTAGAAATGGTAGACATGATAGACATTATAGACATGGTAGACATGGTAGAAATGGTAGACATGATAGACATTATAGACATGGTAGACATGTTACACATGGTAGACATGATAGACATTATAGACATGGTAGACATGGTAGACATGATAGACATGATATACATGATAGACATGATAGACATGGTAGACATGATAGACATGATAGACATGGTAGACATGATAGACACGATAGACATGATAGACATGATAGACACGATAGACATGATAGACATGGTAGACATGGTGGACATGATAGACACGATAGACATGATAGACGTGGTATACATGGTAGACAAGATAGACATGATAGACAGGATAGACATGGTAGACATGATAGACATGATAGACATGCATCTAATTTGGTGATGACCAAAGACAAATGAATTATATCATTGCTTTCAATGAGAAAAATAATAAATAAAACATTTCTGAGGTAATTAAATCTGCTGGTATGAATCAGTTCAATTGTATAAAAAACAAGATGTAAGCGTGAAGGACAAATTATAATTATAAGATATATAACAGATAAGTTCATGAGCGATGATATGAGTCGGCAACTGAACATCTTCTACTAGAAAAGATATGTTTGAATTATTTCTAGAGAAACTCATTGAATGTAATATCGTGTCGGTAATGCTACAGATGGGGGCAGCCAATATGCAAGGACAGTACAACGGATTTATGAAATGGCTGAGTGACTTTGTCACACCTCATCAAATTCATTTCCTGCACAAATGTGGGGTTTGTACATTACTCGCCTTATTATTCCTCTTCCAGTGCATACCTAATAATTTTTTTTAAAATATGAAATTTGATATCAATGTGGTATTTTTAGATCAAATGCTTTGACGTGCATATACTTAGAAGGAAAACTGTCACTATAAGATCAAAATCAATTTGAGCAATCGTCCTGTAGATATATCTATCTTTATATTCTATCAACAATGAAATGATCCTTGTAATATCAATAGTCAATCTCGCGAGCTTGAAGGTTAAATAAAATCAAAGGGTTTTTGACATTACCGCGGCATTGTTCGTTAACTATTTTGTTATGTCTTTGCAACTAAAAAATTTTCAAAATTATTTTTTTTAAAAACTAAAATAAGCCAAGTTCATACTTAATCTTATAGGGCTTTAGGCTAAGGCCATGTAGTGGGTAATTTCGCTATCACGTTATCCATTTATTTACTGTCGTTTTACATAGCTTCAGGCGTGTTACGGTATTACAATGGAGACCTACTTTTAAAAAATACTTAAATTACAAAATAAGTGATTTGAAACATACTTATTTTAAAATAGAAAATAGAAAAGAGGTGGGTTTCTTGTTTTTTTTTGTTTTTGTTTGTTTGTTTGTTGTTTTTTTTTTTGGAAGGGGGGTGTCAAAGCTTTGTGACGCATTTTGGAGGGGGGATCTAACTTTTTGTGACGACGCGTGACGAGGGGGGAGGGGTGAAAAATCGGCCAAAAATGCGTGACGTCATTTTTGGACGGCCCCTGTTGTAAAATCAAAACTTTGTCTACATGAAACATGAGCTAATCGAAAGCTCGGGGTGGCACAAATGGTTTAAAGAAGGGGGCGGCGAATTACTCGTTAATTAGTTTCAAAAATTAAAAGTGCAAAAGTAAAGTTTATTAAAAATAAAATAGAGCAAAGATTTTAAAAATCAAAGAAATAAAGGATTTATATTACATATGTGAAAATTTCAAATGTCAGAACTTCAAACTCCCTTATGAATCTTAACTCTACTGTTACTAATGCTATTGAAGTTGAAAACATAGGGGATGAATTAGTGTACGAATATGAAAATATGGTTATGGTATATAGTAAATAATTGATTCAAGTTTGATTTTAACTTAAATAGACTGCTGGACAAAATTTTTGGCGTACTTACATGGTTTATCTACTAGAACATTATTACTTTTATTTTAATGTCATGATTTGAAGCATCAACAAAAATAATGAACAAAATTGTTTATTTAATGAAATTAAAACTTTGCACGCATATATCCAAACGTAGCCACGAAGTTACAAGTGCTCAGCATTTCCAAAGTTTTCTAAAACTTTAAAGGATCAGAAATCAGATTAAAAAAAGAAGTGACAAAGAACTACAATAAGTTGTAAAAAAAACAAAAAAAAACAAACAAAGTGGCACAGGAAGAATTTGTTAAAATGTATGACATTGTTAAAGCCTTACAAAAGTAAATCTGTTTTTTCGGCCCAAGAGAGGACAGTACTATTGCAAAAAAGGCAATATTCCGGAACCAATGCATTTGCTTTTCAAGTGCGACCGAGAACTCCTTAAACATTGAATGAAAAAAAAAAGGGTTTTAAAAAACTAAAATTCAAACTGAGGTCACAGCAATTTTAAGTGCTATATATCGCGAAAAATCATCTTTTTTCAGGAACAAGATACCCCATATTGTTCTAATGTATTCAATAGCTCTTCATATATTTCACATAATCACCAAACAAGTCCAGCTAAGGGATTTGTGATTAACGATTAAAAACAGAGAAGTAGAACTTGTAGAATTTTAAAAAATATTTCATTGAAGTAAAGTGAATTTGCTTACACATCTGAAATGACTTTTTAATAAATGACTATTTTAAACTAATGGACCGCAGGGGATCTTCATGTGTTAATACTTCTTCTCTATGGCTGGAAAGTATAGGCCTACATGCGTTTAAGAAATACGAAATAACCTAAACTCTCACTGTCAATCTTAATCAAATAGTTCATTAAATCTAATCTGTTTACTTAATAATCAGACTGACGCGAATTATCTATGTTATTACTCTAGAACGTTGTTTCGAATTCTTATTCATGCCCATAATCGTTTGTAGTATTTACTTACTTCACAAGCTAGGCTTAAGAAATACAAATAGTGAATATACCATAGAGCATTTTTGAGATTATTTTGAAAAGTATAGAAAAACTGATAGATGCAGAAAGAAAAGGTTCATCAGACCAACAGGCGAAGGAACTTTGCTAGTCACTTTCAAATATTTTTATTTTTGAATCTATGTTAAAGATGCACAAAATAATTTATAAATGTTTAGTGCTTGAAAAAATGCTAAGGATGTGATGCTCACAGAGAAATTAATGAAATACTTTAAGGATGCTTTGACATTTGATACATTTTTTTGTGGAGACCCCATATTTTTAATCGAATCTTCAAGTCAAGGTAGCAGAAAGCACATTTTTGCTGATCAAAAATATATCCATGTTATTTAGAAAAGCTGTAAAGAAGATAGTTCAGTTATACAAAACATCAGATTACTGAAGAAATTCATATGAGATTTTGGCAGGTATGGAGAATTTAGAAAATAGATAAAATTTTCATACAACGGGCGATCTGCTGGACATTGTCAAGCAAAGAATATTTTACCCCACGGGTAAAAAAAAAAAAAAGAATTAATAAATTTAAGACAACTTGATTTATAAAAGTTTATTAAGATATTAAAGCTCAAAGTTACCTTGCCTAAAATAATATAGGCTAATACATTTGAACATTGCTTACAATAGTCTTCAGTATTGCAAGGTCTTAAAATAGCTACTTGAAAATTAAGTTAATGAAAATTAATTATAAGCAATAACTATTAGATCTAATCTATTGCTATTTCAATGTTGGCAAATTTTAAGCTGGAAACATTAATACATGTAATCAGTAAAGTTTTATTTTATTAAAGAAATTAAGCTTCTCTTTTTATCTCTATTAGGGTATCATTACTACTTTCTAATAAAAACTATCTTTACTTTACAGCCTTAAAATATTTTTCGGGGGGGGGGGGGGGGACAAATTTTGGTTCTGCCCCGCCGCTGAGCTTGGTGCACCTCCGCATCATTAAAAAAATATTCCACTCAATAGTTTCTTTCAATTTTATTACTTCAGGGATCAGTGCGTTGCAACTCACGACGGATCAGCTAGTAATAATTTATAAAAAATGATCTTTTAAATTAATTTAAAATAATTAAATTTACATTGAGAAAAGGGGATTTACTTTGATATTCTTTTGCTACCGAAACAATAACAAATACACAGTTAGCGACCCTACAAATAGCAACCGGAAGAAACTTTGCAGGCTGCAGTGCAGACGAGTACAACAAATTTGTGTAAAGGAGGAGCAGTTCCCAAAAGAAAAGCATATGCTATAATTGGGATAACCGAAACTGAGATGAAAGCTATTATTTAACTTTAACATGTTAGGTAAGTTGCTATTTACATTGTTGGAGTAACATGTGTACCGGTTAGATCTAAATGTGAAGTCGAAGTAAGAGTGAGTAGCCTAACACTAACGCCTAACAGACTAACAACTAACAGGCCTAACTGTTACAGTTACACTGTTAGTGTTAGTTGTTAGCCTAACTAATACAAAATAGGGTTAAAACCTATATCTCCGACCGGGCCGACCTTATCGGCGGCCATCCAAACCCTAAAATCTTCAATTTTCAGAAATACTAAAGCTATACCTAACCCAAACCCTAAAAATCATCAATTTTTCGAAATTCTAAAGCTAAACCTAACCCAAACCCTAAAAAATCGGAAGAGACGCGACGCTCCGGTCGGAGATATAGGTTTTAGCCCAAAATAGTAGTAGTAGTAACTAAGCCTAACTAATAATTTAATAATAATAATAATATTAATTATTAATACTAATAATTAATGAAATAAATAATTGGCTAATTATCGTTGTATGGATCCAAGATGGCGGCCGGAAAGTTCGTCGCGTCCAGGACTGTACGGTTGCTATGTTGTNGGGGTCTAAGGGGAGGGGGAACGCCTCCCCTTAAAATTTGAAATAAATAATAAAATAACAACGGGGTGGGGTTTGGGGAGGGTACTCCCTCCCCAAAATAAAAAAAAGAAACGGGGGAGGGGTCTAAGGGGAGGGGGAACGCCTCCCCTTATAATTATTAGATACGAATCATCGGATACGAAACTGCGGACATAGCGAGTGATGCAATAATCAATAAGCGCGCGAATTTGAAGGCTCACTCTTTTTCCGATTTGCCACCGTAGCGCAAACATCGCATTGGAAATTTATTTGTGATTTTCTAAATAGACGAAGCTGATTTAAGTGTTTTTCTAGTGATATTTTGGAAGGATGTAACTCGAGAATTATTAAAAGGTGTATTTTTCGTGATTTTCTTCCATTGCCCGGCCCATTTCATTTTCAGCATTTTCCCCTCATTTGGGGCTTTTGATCCGCCCGCCATCTTTGTGACTTGCATAGCAACCAAAGATGGCGGCCGGAAAAGACCTTATTTCACCCTGATCCGTACAACGATAATTTACCAAATAATTTAATTGTTAATTAATTTTAGTAAGGTAATGTACCACACCTGCGTTGGTATCGCAAATTTACAATACCAACACAGGTGTGGTACATTACCTTTAATAATTTGACTAATAAAAAATAATTAATCTAATACTAAGTAGGCCTATACTTATACTACTAATACTATACTATTCTATACTATACTATTTTTTTAAATACTAATACTTATGACGGCTAAAATGTATTACACTGACCGCAGCGTCGCGTCTCTTCCAGTCGCTATGAAGGATAGTTGCTTCCCTTGAATCTTGTTTTCTTATTTACTTATTATCTCCCCTTGCTGTAAAATGTAAATAATTTGTTTATTATCATTATTGGATTTGTATTCATGCGCCGCGAGAGGGGGGGGGCTCTCCTGTTCATTTTTTCCCAAGTATAAATGAGTATATTCTAAGAAATATTTGCTGTGCTCATTTAGAAAAGGAGTGCTGCTAATTCCTTGGCGGGCTTTTTTTTTCTTCCACCATTTGCTCTGGGTGCGTTTCCATTAGTAAGTAGCCATTTTTTGTTAGAATTTTCTGAAAATTGAAGATTTTAGGGTTTGGGTTAGGTATAGCTTTAGAATTTTCGGAAAATTGAAGATTTTAATTTTAGGGTTTGGGTTAGGTATAGCTTTAGAATTTTCGGAAAATTGAAGATTTTAGGGTTTGGTTTAGGTATAGCTACAGAATTTTAATTGTGGCAGTAGTGATCTATTGGGTGAATTTCTAAAAGGATTAAAAAAGTGTATCCTCCCCTTTGTTGTGATTCCGATGCCTGATCGGTGAGTACCATTGTTTTCTTCATTTTAAACTATTTTGCTTTTATGAAAAACGCTAAAAAATACCCCTTAAAACATTAGAATTTCCCCCCATCCACCCCTATTTTTCCCCCTATGTTTTTCCTTTTCTTTTCAAAATTAGCGGGTTGCTAAAAAACTGCGAAATTTTAGAATCCCTTATTCCCCTACCCCTCTAAATTCACGGGGCTCGCACTACTTTTCCGGCGGTAATTTAAAATTCATGCCAGTGCCAGGAATTGGGGTGAACAGTACTGTAGTACAGGCACAGGACAAACAATTCAAATATTCAGACTCGGACAATAGAAAATTACAGACTTACAGCAGTTACCAACATTAAAAAAAACAACCTATGGACCTATTACTATTACTATTCTCTCTATTTAGTCTATATTTACTATATACTTTTAAATGTAATTATTAAAAAAAACATAATATGGGTTTTGGATTAGTGTTAAGTTTCTGTGATGCAAATGTAAAATGAAAATGTAACTTGAAACAGTCAGAAAAAGCCCATTTATTATTTGCTTTACTTTACATTTAAAGTTAAAGTTAAGGTGATAACTAGATTTATATTTTATAATTATATATATAATATTAATATTATTGTTCAGGTTTGGATTGAGCTTAGTCATAACCTAATTTTGGAATACCAAAATTTAAAAAAATCAAACAAGTTGTTGGCAATTAGCAATGTTTTCACTGCTAAGGGAGATACATATTTTATAGTGCTCTCTTGAACAATTAAAATTGACCTCAAGTAACAAGTAGAATGTTTGGGTGGGTTATTTTTGCTACACGTTTCTTTTCTTTTTAGTAATGTAATATTCTGTCATTGCATGACAGTCTGCAATTAATCATCACTACAATGTCTCCAGTGTGATATTTTTTTCAATTTCCAACGCACAAAAAATGCTTATGCTACACGAGTTATCAAAGGAGCCCAAGTCTGAAACACATGTAGGCAAAGCTTGGGCATCTCTTCTGTAATTAAACAAGTGTACTGTGAAAGCTCAGTAGTGAGATACTTTGCCTTGAGTGTCTCATTAAACTACAGTTTTATTACCTTCATCTGTAAATTTACATGTGTAGCTTCCATTTCTATGACAATAGGATTATAAACAGCATGAAATTACTTTTTTCAGCAAAGTGTGCTTACAAAACTTTGTTCAAACATTACTTAACATAGGAAAACTGCATCAAGATACATCCGATACATCAGAGTATCAGTGTTAGGGTGTATAGCCTGATTCCTTGAGCTGCGGGTTGTAGTCGTTGAGATGAGTGGTTGTGATAGTGATAGAATATATTAACTCATTCTTTGAGCTGCCGGTTGTAATCATTGAGATGAGTGGTTGTGATAGTGATAGAATATATTAACTCATTCTTTGAGCTGCCGGTTGTAATCATTGGGATGAGTGGTTGTGATAGTGATAGAATATATTGACCCATTCTTTGAGCTGCAGGTTGTAATCATTGAGATGAGTGGTTGTGATAGGGATAGAATATATTGACCCATTCTTTGAGCTGCACGTTGTAATCATTGAGATGAGTGGTTGTGTTAGTGAAAGAATACCGTTTTTTTTTTTTTGCACCAAAAGACGCACCTGGTTTTTAGAGGATAAAAAAATATTCTGAACCAAATAGTGTAATAAAATGCTTTATAAAGTATAAGAGAATAATATTTGAACCATATAAATAAAACATCAGTTAACAGTGGCATTGAGAACCATTATCACTGTCATTAACACATAAAGACAAAGGTTTGAGTACTCCAGTCTTCTGAAATCCCCAAGAACTCTTCTTCAAGGCGACACAATTGTGGGGGGGGGGGCCCACTGCCACTCTGCCAGTATCTCGGTGAAGTACTGAGAAGCCTGGACAGGGAGTGGGATATTATCCCATTATTTGAGTTGCGGGTTGTAATCATTTAGATGAGTGGTTATGCTAGTGTCAGATTAGTAATGTCATTTCACATTTCAACTTATAATTGATCAATAGTAGAAATAAAATCATTTTCAATAATGGTACTAAATATTTCCCTCTGGTTTAATTTAAAAGCTCATTTTGATTGTGTCAACGACACTGTACAGGCATACTTCTCAATGTCTAAATTTATTGAAGAATTTTTAAAATTTTTATAATACAATTTAAAAAAAATGATAAATATATTTTACATTTACAGAGTTAGAGTGAACACCTCACAGAAGTCTGCAAGTTGTGTGGAAAAAATCTCAACCCATCAAAGTATTGAAAGAAATCTGTTAGATCCTGTAATTACTTCATACGATTTCACTGCACAAAATTTTCACTGTAACATATCTCCTCTGTAAAGAAAGGTAAGATTCCATTGTGTGTGCATGTCATTGTTGTTTTACAACCAAACAAATTTAAACAATTTTTTAATATTTGATACATTTTTGTGTAATTTTTTTGCAACATTCTACATTTTTTAAAAAAAACTGATCAATGTTTTTTTTATTGTGCGTTCCATTATATGTTAAACTTTTTAATCTGCTAGCTTACCCCAATGACCTACATCTTCTTTCACTTTATCTGGCATCTCACTAGGTCCCCTTTACCTTATTCAGGTCCCACCTTATCAACAAAATCCACTACAGTAGTTACCTCTCATTGCTTACCTTATCCATTCACCTACCTCCAACTCACTCCTAATCCATGTATCCACCTTATCCATTTACCACCTGCTCTACTCCCACCTCCTGGGCCAAACACATAAAAAAAAATTCTTATTCATGTGTTCACCTTATTCAATCATTTAATATTCAATACTCCTCATAGACTCTTCTTATTTATTTAGCCCCTATCAACCTTACAACACCCACCTGCAACAATCACTCACAATTCAAACTGTCTTTATACAGGGAATCCATCACCATATCCATCCTCCCAAATCAGTTTAATAAAAGCCAGCTGTATTCATCATACACACAGAAACTAACCTTGAGATTTACCTTATCCACTCACCATCCATCCAACTATTCATTAAGAGAGACCACCTTATCCATTTACTTACTATCCACACAAAAACGCATGATCAGAGACCACCTTATCCACTCACCCACTCACCCACCATCCATCCATCCACTTACCATAACAGACCACCTTATCCACTCACTCACCATCTATTTATTTACTTGCCATAAGAGACCACCTTATCCACTCACCCATTATCCATTTTACCACTCACTCTAAGAGACCACCTTATCCACTCACCCTCCATCTATTTAGCTACTCACCATAAGAGACCACCTTATCCACTCACCCTCCATCTATTTAGCTACTCACCATAAGAGACCACCTTATCCACTCACCCATTATCCATCTTACCACTCAATCTAAGAGACCACCTTATCCACTCACCCTCTACCTATTTAGCTACTCACCATAAGAGACCACCTTATTCACTAAAAGCACCCACCTCCTATTTAGCTACTCACGATAAAAGACCACCTTATCCACTCACCAATTACCCAATTCCTAACTGAAAGTGCATCTTATCCAGTCTTTCAGTTCCACACATCTTGTCATCACTTAATTTTTCATCCTTTTATCACACTCAATCTTAAATGTAGATCTGACCGGAGGCCATTTATCACATGATGAATTTGTCTTGTTTATTCTCTATGACACATTAAGTGTTTACATGATTTATTCTGACAAAGTGTACATATTAGATAACTAGATCATTAGACTTGGTTTATGTAGATACTAGCCAACCAGCTTCTATTTATAAGGTATACATTTCTAAGAACAAAACCCATTATTTTAAATATAATAGTGTTTACCCTTTCAAAAGTTTAGATATGATGGATTGGCTCTCATTAAAATTTAAAAGTTAATTTTTGTAAAATCCACAATTATATTTGAAATACTTCCATCTATATTCTATGTATTTATTCAAGTTAGTATTATTTGATGTTGAAAATGGATGTTTTCAGTAAGTCATGTAATTGGGAGTCTAGATGTGAGCTATGTAATTGGTAGTCTAGATGTAAGCCATATAATTGGCAGTCTAGAAATATAAATCATGTAATTGGCAGACTAGATGTTGGCAATGTAATTGGCAGTCTAGAGATATAAATCATGTAATTGGCAGTCTAGATGTAAGCCATATAATTGGCAGTCTAGAGATATAAATCATGTAATTGGCAGTCTAAAGATATAAATCATGTAATTGGCAGACTAGATGTAAGCCATGAAATTGGCAGTCTAGACGTTGGCCATGTAATTGGCAGTCTCGATGTTGGCGATGTAATTGGCAGTCTAGATGTTTGCCTTGTAATTAGCAGTCTAGATGTTGGCCTTATAGTTGGCAGTCTAGATGTTGGCTATGTAATTGGCAGTCTAGACGTAACCCATATAATTGGCAGTCTAGATGTAACCCATATAATTGGCAGTCTGGATGTAAGCCATGTAATTGGCAGTCTAGATGTAAGCCATGTAATTGGCAGTCTAGATGTTGGCCATGTAATTGGCAGTCTAGTTGTTGGCCATGTAATTGGCAGTCTAGCTGTTGGCCATGTAATTGGCAGTCTAGATGTTGGCCCTGTAATTGGCAGTCTAGATGTTGGCCATGTAATTGGCAGTCTAGATGTAAGCCATGTAATTGGCAGTCTAGATGTAAGCCATGTAATTGGCAGTCTAGATGTTGGCCATGTAATTGGCAGTCTAGATGTAAGCCATGTAATTGGCAGGCTAGATGTAAGCCATATAATTGGCAGTCTAGAGATATAAATCATGTAATTGGCAGTCTAAAGATATAAATCATGTAATTGGCAGACTTGATGTAAGCCATGAAATTGGCAGTCTAGACGTTGGCCATGTAATTGGCAGTCTAGATGTTGGCCATGTAATTGGCAGTCTAGATATTTGCCATGTAATTGGCAGTCTAGACGTAAGCCATGTAATTGGCAGTGTAGATGTTTGCCATGTAATTGGCAGTCTAGATGTTGGCCTTATAGTTGGCAGTCTAGATGTTGGCTATGTAATTGGCAGTCTAGAGATATAAATCATGTAATTGGCAGTCTAGATGTAAGCCATTAAATGGCAGTCTAGATGTTGGCCATGTAATTGGCAGTCTAGTTGTTGGCCATGTAATTGGCAGTCTAGATGTTGGCCATGTAATTGGCAGTCTAGATGTTGGCCCTGTAATTGGCAGTCTAGATGTTGGCCATGTAATTGGCAGTCTAGATGTAAGCCATGTCATTGGAAGTTTAGATGTTTGCCATGTAATTGGCAGTCTAAACGTTTGCCATGCAATTGGCAGTCTAGATGTTGTCCATATAATTGGCAGTCTAGATGTAAGTCACGTAATTGGCAGTTTAGATTTTGACGATGTAATTGGCAGTCTAAATGTTTGCCATGTAATTGGCAGTCTAGATTTTGACCATGTAATTGGCAGTCTAGATGTTGGCCATGTAATTGGCAGTCTAGATGTAAGCCATGTAATTGGCAGTCTAGACGTAAGCCATGTAATTGGCAGTGTAGATGTTTGCCATGTAATTGGCAGTCTAGATGTAAGCCATGTAATTGGCAGTCTAGATGTTGGCCATGTAATTGGCAGTCTAGATGTTGGCCATGTAATTGGAAGTCTAGATGTTGGCCATGTAATTGGCAGTCTAGATGTAAACACAACTACTTGTTATTCTGAACGCTGCTTACATCACCAGCCACGGCCTACGGAGAGATCAATGATGTCATTGAGTTTCACATTAGCTTACTCCAAGAGCTTCTGTTTTGTTGGGCCAAGGTCCATTACTCTGTCTTTGTCAGGGCCCCAGGGGGAGATTCACGCTGTTCGCTGCTAATGGATTTCTTGACAATAAAACTGTAGGGAAACACGGGTGAAGGAGTGTCTGAATAGGACTAGCAAACTGCAATAAACTAATAAACTAGTGTTTTGATAGGATTTAATTGGAGAGAATTGTCCAGAAATTTACCATATTTAAAAAAAAACAAACTAGGATTAGATATGGTTGGGGGGCACTTAGCTGCTCCATAAAAACATTGCATTTGACATCTTGCTTCCAGTTGTTAAAGACATAATTCTCCAAGCTAAATGACGATAATTCGAAACTTACGTACTATATATATATTACTAAATGATTTAAAAAAATAATTTAAAAATTTTAAAACACTTTCTCTAAATGAGATTGTTAAAACAACGCATCAAGCGCCTTTAAAAAAAATCAAATAATGTATAATAAAAATCATTAAAAAAAACAACAGATGTAATATCGTCGTAACATACATGGTTTATAGTTTACAGTTACTACCACCATGATCTATAAAGAAATCAAACATGTAACTAACATGTCTAATGCTTTCTTTTGTTTTGTGGGGCTTTAAATTTCGTTGCGTAATACATCTGAAATTGGAAAAAAAAATGGTTACCATGACATAACTTGAATTGGAAAGGGGGGGGGTCCACTCTTCAAGAATATTGGTTTACGTGTTGAATGTTTTTTAACTTGAGCGGATCGAAATTTTTGTGAGGCTATAATTATAATGGAATAGTTCCAGCTATTTTTTTTTAAAGTTTGTTTTCAGAAGATTCATAAAAATGATTTGGACAATGTTCCCTCTAAGGTTCATTGGTTCGTGTGCGATATTTAAAAAAAAAATTGCTGCGCGGTAATCCCAAACTGCTGGGTGGCTTAAAGCGAACATTGGTTTTGGATATATCCCTAAAACAAATGATTAAATATCGATGTTCTGATGTCATGTTAAATTGATGACATTTTCGTTTGGCACCGCGGACATTTTCAAGTGCTTTTTATGACTTTAAAAAAAAATATTTGAAATTTGTTTCAATGACATTGGAATTTACGACTGATATCCATGACATCGTGATCTTCAATTGATATCAATGACATCTTTATCTCCAATTGATGTCAATGACATCGTATCTTCAATTGATATCAATGACATCGTGATCTCCAATTGATATCAATGACATCGTTATCTCCAATTGATGTCAATGACATCTTTATCTCCAATTGATGTCAATGACATCTTTATCTCCAAATTATATCAATGACCTCGTGATCTCAAATTTATGTCAATGACATCTTTATCTCCAATTGATGCCAATGACCTCGTGATTTCCAATTTGTGTCAATGACATCGTGATCTCAAATTTATGTCAATGACATCGGTGACTCTAATTAATATCAATGACATCGTGAGCTCCATTTTGCATTAGTGTTGTCAGTGACATAGTAGTCTGCATTTGTTGATACTCTAGATAACACAATACCATCATCACTCATGTAGGACTGTGTGATACTTGAGATAATTACCAATATCAGTCATCTTGCAGGTCTTTGTGATACTTGAGATAACACAATGCCATCATCACTCATCCTGCAGCATTGATTGATATACTTGAGATAACACAATGCCATCATCACTCATCCTGCAGCATAACAACAATGCCATCATCACTCATCCTGCAGCATTGATTGATATACTTGAGATAAAATTCCAGCATCATTCATCCGGCACGACTGTGTGGTACTTGAAATAATATGACTGACATCAAGGCCATGATTGAACACTGCGTGTCTGTGACTTCATCCAATATTCATCAAGTTATGAGTCCCGTTGGATGATGTTTCTAGGGAAACATTTAGGCGATAATTGCGTGGGAAGTTCATTACAAGGTTTCATATCGTTATTAACATAGCTCTAATGAACTGTACCAAGTTAATATACTGCTTGTTGACGGTTGATGATGTCTCTAGGGAAACATTTAGGCGATAATTGCTCGGGAAGTTCAGTACAAGGTTTCATATCGTTATTAACACAGCTCTAGTGATTTGTACCAAGTTAATATACTGCTTGTTGACGGTTCTTCTAGACTTTAGACTCTCATTGCAGTAATATTTGTAGAGTTTAATTAGTTATGGTTGTAGAATATATAAAATGTTATTTTTTATTGGTGTACTATGTGTACGATGTCAAATATCACAGATAAAAATGCCATTGATTACATACTGTCCTTTGTCCACAACAACTTTTTTCTCACTCATGCCCTGTCAGTTACACTCTTCTCATTTTTGTCTGTTCCTAATAAAGGCACTAAATATTTGGCGAAAGGTCTTTATTTTTTTTCTTCTTTTTTTGTGTGCCCCCAAACAATGGAAATCTCTACCATTACCATTACACATTTGCAGTATTTCTACAAGACTGGACCTTCAAGACAACATAAAAAAACACATCTTTTCAAACTTTACTTTTCAAACTAACAATCAAACAATTCTCTGTCTGATAAAGGTCGCTTTTTTGTACTATCATGTCTTTAAAAAGTTAGTATAGGAATGTTTAAATTGAATATATTTATAAATATATGTTACTAATTTTATATGAGGCGCTTTGAGGCCAGCTGCTTCCTTGGGTACTGGGCTATAGAAGTTCTCAAATTATGATTATTATTAATAATATTATCTATTCCATGTGTATAGAATGTGTGAGTCCTGATTCAGTCTTGTGTATAATACATTACGATGTTAACAGGTGTAGTTATATTATAGCATATCATGTGTAGAATGTGTGAGTTCTAATTCAGTCTTGTGTATGATACATTACGATGTTAACAGGTGTAGTTATAGCATATCATGTGTAGAATGTGTGAGTCCTAATTCAGTCTTGTGTATAATACATTACGATGTTAACAGGTGTAGTTATATTATAGCATATCATGTGTAGAATGTGTGAGTCCTGATTCTGTTTTGTGTATAATACATTACGATGTTAACAGGTGTAGTTATAGCATATCATGTGTAGAATATATGAGTCCTGATTTAGTCTTGTGTATAATACATTACGATGTTAACAGGTGTAGTTATAGCATATCATGCGTAGAATGTATGAGTCCTGATTCAGTCTTGTGTATAATACATTACGATGTTAACAGGTGTAGTAGTTATAGCATATCATGTGTAGAATGTGTGAGTCCTGATTCAGTCTTGTGTATAATACATTACGATGTTGTCAGGTGTAGTTATAGCACATCATGTGTAGAATGTGTGAGTCCTGATTCAGTCTTGTGTATAATACATTACGATGTTAACAGGTGTAGTATTTATAGCACATCATGTGTAGAATGTATGAGTCCTGATTCAGTCATCTGTATAATACATTACGATGTTGTCAGGTGTAGTTATAGCACATCATGTGTAGAATGTGTGAGTCCTGATTCAGTCATCTGTATAATACATTACAATGTTAACAGGTGTAGTTATATTATAGCACATCATGTGTAGAATGTGTGAGTCCTAATTCAGTCTTGTGTATAATACATTACGATGTTAACAGGTGTAGTTATAGCATATCATGTGTAGAATGTGTGAGTAGTGATTCTGTCATCTGTATAATACATTACGATGTTAACAGGTGTAGTTATAGCATATCATGTGCAGAATGTATGAGTCCTGATTCAGTCTTGTGTATAATACATTACGATGTTAACAGGTGTAGTTATAGCATATCATGTGTAGAATGTGTGAGTCCTGATTCTGTTTTGTGTATAATACATTACGATGTTAACAGGTGTAGTTATAGCATATCATGTGTAGAATGTGTGAGTAGTGATTCTGTCATGTGTATAATACATTACGATGTTAACAGGTGTAGTATTTATAGCACATCATGTGTAGAATGTGTGAGTCCTGATTCAGTCTTGTGTATAATACATTACGATGTTAACAGGTGTAGTTATAGCATATCATGTGTAGAATGTGTGAGTCCTGATTCAGTCTTGTGTATAATACATTACGATGTTAACAGATGTAGTTATAACGTATCATGTTTATAATGTATGAGTCCTGATTCAGTTTTGTGTATAATACATTACGATGTTAACAGTTGTAGTTATAACGTATCATGTTTATAATGTATGAGTCCTGATTCAGTCTTGTGTATAATACATTACGATGTTAACATGTGTAGTTATAGCATATCATGTGTAGAATGTGTGAGTCCTAATTCATTCTTGTGTATAATACATTACGATGCAAACAAATGTAGTTATAACGTATCATGTGCACCCGCCGAGCTGTAGCAAGTGCGTATTGGGATGTTCCAAACCTTGGCCAAAGCTATCATTGACGGCCGAGTAACCAAATCCCCGGGTTTATCAACGATTACGGCTCAATCTATCCATGACAGGCAATACAGACATTTCTTCCAATATTTATTACCCCTGAGGCTTTAACTTTCTTCCGCTTCCGTATTAGGATTTCTCGTGATGCCAAACTCGGAGGTAAATTAAACAACAGATACTGGAGTCGGGGGATGCTCTTTGGCACTGACAGTGTATAGGTTTTTCTCCTTCTTTTGGCAGCTCTTGTTATGTTGGCTTTTCAGGGGCAAAGCTGTTGTTCAATAGTTTGTGTGTGTGTATTGTGTTATTTTAAACTTGAAATTTAGCAGCCTTACAAATGTATCATTAAACATTTTTCTGAACTAAGCAGCTAATAGTTGTTTTTTTAAACGTGACACAAAGCTGTGTAACTGTAAATATCATAACAAATAAGGAAAGTGTTAATACGTGACACAAAGATGCGACTCTTAACGTGGCATACAATGTCATATAAAGTTATTGTGATACATGCCACAATAATGTGATGCTTAACTTGATATACAATGTAATCTAGAAATATGTTTTTAAATCCCTAATATTAACTTCACCGTCTTGTCTGTCTGTCGTAGTCGGTCGGGCCGGTGAAAAATAATAGTAAAAAAAGACCAATTTTCCGTGACGTTATCGAGCAGAAATTTTGCACATAGACTTGTGTCACCTAACAAAGCATTGGAGCAAAATTTCAGATAGATCGAATGTAACATAATAAAATTAATGGATTTTTAGTTTATCTCTATATGTGTCTGTGTAGCCGTCTGCTGTAGTTGACCTCCACGGGTCACTGGAGTTCAGTCCAGCCATCCATGACCACATTCCCGTGTGTTACAGCAAGTGGAGTTAAGTCACGTTCAGTCTGTAAATGTTTGTCACGCGGTGCGTATTATATTGAGCACGATCAATAATTTTAGTTCTGTCTCACATACAAGGGATTTATAGTCAAACACTTTTTTCTTACTGGTTGTTTGAATTATATACTCAAGGATGACTGAGAGAGAGAGAGAGAGAGAGAGAGAGAGAGTGAGAGAGAGAGGAGAGAGAGAGAGAGAGAGAGAGAGAGAGAGACACGTTTTGGGAATCATTGGACACGTTTTGAGAATCATTGGACACGTTTTGACAATCATTGGACACGTTTTGACAATCATTGGACACGTTTTGACAATCATTGGACACGTTTTGACAATTACTGGACTCATCTTCTCCTCTGTTCCTTTAAATCAGAGATCACCAAACTTTTCTCACGGCTCACACAAATGAAATAACGAGCGTGGGCCACAGAATCATTTTTTTCAATACTTGCCATCTTGAACGAGCGTGGGCCACATAATCATTTTTTTCAATACTTGCCATCTTGAACGAGCGCCGTGGGAGGAAAATAGACCAAAAACTGAGTGGCGTGCAGCGCATACCAAAGACAATCAACATGTGTTGATTGAATAAGCTTTCAAAGAATGGGACGTTAGCAAAAAGGTGGCGTGCGTTTATCCGAATCACACAAGCTAAGCTGCGAAAGACGCTAGGTTTGTGAAATATTGACTTTAAGATTTGAAGATCTCATCAATGTTTGGTTGGAATTGCTGCATCCAATCAAGACATTTTTTTTCTTCAAAATTTCACCAGCCATTTTCTTGTTGACAATGTTTGCCCACTGACATACCTTGTTCCAAACACTAATTCAATACCTTTGACATATTTCTCCCGTTTCAGAAATCAAACATTATATTAACAATGGCAAATCAAACAAGTTTTCCTGTCTGCTTCTCTTTTAACACGTAATTTGCTCGCGAATCAATGAGCTCAACGGGCACATTATTGATGTTACGATTAAAAAAATTCAGGAACAGAAAACAAAAATTTAATTCTCAAGTCTGTCAAGATCTGAAATTAATTTTTCTTTTTTAAAAATGAATCTCCCAGTCACAAATAATTTTGGAGAGCAATCGAGTTTCACGTTCTCGAGAATTGTTACACAAATCTCTTTGAAACTTTTTTAAAATGACAGCTTTTCCCGACGTTCTTTTGCTGTCTTTTTCTTGAAGATTCAAATTCAGTTTATTCACGTGGAATACGATTTTGAACAAAACTGAAAACTGCGAGATTGTATCAGATAGCTGTGAATAAAGTGTAACATTTTGAGTGAGGAAATCACTTATTTCGTCTCGGGGCTTGTAAAACGGAAACTTGAACGTGGCCGAGTCACCTACCTCACTGTTGTGTTATGATACAAATCACATAAATTAGAATCAGATGCTTTAAGTTCAGGTATAAGACTGGAAAGTCCATGTCCCCGAGTAAAGTTCACATCAGAAACAACTGGCTTCAGCACACAAAGAATACGCTCGCTGATGTAAGATGAAATGAATGAATAGAGCGTCCCGATTTAGCAACCTTCTAACCGAGTGTAACATTATCTTGGAGTATTCTAAAAATAGTATTGAAATTTAAGTTGTCTCACGTCGTCTCCGGTTCCATTCATTTTATCAAGCAAACTCAAATACCTTCGTGGGGGGGGGGGGG
>MUZC01002328.1:448767-471266 GCA_002072015.1 Radix auricularia | reverse complement strand
TGGGGGTGTGAAACGACGTCTCGAGTCGGGTCTGGCCTGCGGGCCTTAGTTTGGAGACCACTGGTCTAAATCGGACGTTGTAATCTGTAATCCCCCTTGTCAACCTGATAGACCTGATGGGGCGCTGTCGATGTGTTGATTGATTTATGTTATTGAAGCAGATGATCTGAGAACTTGAGTGTGTACTTGTATGAATCTCGGTGTAACTGTCGTAAACATGACATTCTCAGTATAAATGTGGTAAACATGACACTCTCAGTATAACTGTGGTAAACATGACATTCTCAGTATAACTGTGGTAAACATGATATTATCAGTATAACTGTGGTAAACATGATATTATCAGTATAACTGTGGTAAACATGACATTCTCAGTATAAATGTGGTAAACATGACACTCTCAGTATAACTGTGGTAAACATGACATTCTCAGTATAACTGTGGTAAACATGACAATCTCAGTATAACTGTGGTAAACATGATATCAGTATAACTGTGGTAAACATGACACTCTCAGTATAACTGTGGTAAACATGACATTCTCAGTATAACTGTGGTAAACATGACACTCTCAGTATAACTGGTAAACATGACATTCTCAGTTTAACTGTGGTAAACATGACATTCTCAGTATAACTGTGGTAAACATGACATTCTCAGTATAACTGTGGTAAACATGACATTCTCAGTTTAACTGTGGTAAACATGACATTCTCAGTTTAACTGTGGTAAACATGACATTCTCAGTTTAACTATGGTAAACATGACATTCTCAGTTTAACTGTGGTAAACATGACATTCTCAGTTTAACTGTGGTAAACATGACACTCTCAGTTTAACTGTGGTAAACATGACACTCTCAGTATAACTGTGGTAAACATGACATTCTCAGTTTAACTGTGGTAAACATGACATTCTCAGTTTAACTGTGGTAAACATGACACTCTCAGTTTAACTGTTAACTGTGGTAAACATGACATTCTCAGTTTAACTGTGGTAAACATGACACTCTCAGTTTAACTGTGGTAAACATGACATTATCATTGTAACTGTGGTAAACATGACACTGTCATTATATTTGTGGTAAACATGACATTATCATTATAATTGTGGTTGACATGACATTATCATTATAACTGTGGTAAACATGACATCATCATTGTAACTGTGGTAAACATGACATTATCATTATAATTGTGGTTGACATGACATTATCATTATAACTGTGGTAAACATGACATTCTCAGTATAACTGTGGTAAACATGACATCATCATTGTAACTGTGGTAAACATGACATTATCATTATAACTGTGGTAAACATGACATTCTCAGTATAACTGGTAAACATGACACTCTCAGTATAACTGTGGTAAACATGACACTCTCAGTATAACTGTGGTAAACATGACACTCTCAGTATAACTGTGGTAAACATGACATTATCATTATAACTGTGGTAAACATGACATTCTCAGTTTAACTGTGGTAAACATGACATTCTCAGTATAACTGTGGTAAACATGACATCATCATTGTAACTGTGGTAAACATGACATTATCAGTTTAACTGTGGTTGACATGACATTATCATTATAACTGTGGTAAACATGACATTCTCAGTATAACTGGTAAACATGACATAAAGAAACCAGTTAAACCAGCACTCTATCAACAAATTCAAGACGTGGCATAAACCAAGGATAAACGTAGACCTTATTATTAAAATTTGTATCAAAAGAGCACCTTTAAAAGAAAAGATATGTTTAGCCTATACTATATTATTTAAGTGAACAACATGTGGGTGAGACTGCAATCAGGCTTATAGATTAGTAGATGGATAACAAGCAAACAGGGTATGAGTGAGAGTGACAAGACATCACAAAACATTGAACGTTTTGGCAAAGAGCCTTCGTCAAGGAACAAGTTGTACACACATATAAAACGAATATAAAGAAATAATAACTTAGCTTTGGCTCTGAATTTCACAGCAGCTAAGTTTTAATTTGTTGAAGAAGGCTCTTTGGGGAACGTCTTGTCAGGCTCACTCTTACCCTGTTTGCATTTTATCCATCTACTATATTATTTAAAGATGTTTACAAAAAAAGTATGCTGTAGTAGGTATTAACATGTAACTTAGCAAGATAAAACAGATTTGCATGTCTGACAAAGACAACTATAACATAACAGATGTAAAGTAGATTATAAAGTAGCCTGACAATGAGGTCCACATGCTTGTCTTATCTTGTAATTTTCTATTTGCTGCTTGTCACAAACTTGTTGAATCCCTTTATTAGCTTGAGATGACATTGTGCTAATATCATTTATTGTGTTTTCTGTTAAAAGTCTGATGTTACCCTATTGTCTCAAAGTTATTAAATTTGCTTTCCTTCATTAGTCTGATCTCATTCTATTGTCTAAAAGTTATTTGATTTGCTTCCTTGTATTAGTCTGATGCCATTCTATTGTCTCAATGTTATTTTATTTGCTTCCTTTTAATAGTCTGATCTCATTCTATTGTCTCAATGTTATTTGATCTGCTTCCTTTTATTAGTCTGATGTCATTCTATTGTCTTAATGTCATTTGATTTGCTTCCTGTCATTAGTCTCATGTCATTTTATTGTCTCAATGTTATTTGATTTGCTTCCTGTCATCAGTCTGATGCCATTCTATTGTCTCAATGTTATTTTATTTGCTTCCTTTTAATAGTCTGATCTCATTCTATTGTCTCAATGTTATTTGATCTGCTTCCTTTTATTAGTCTGATGCCATTCTATTGTCTCAATGTTATTTAATTTGCTTCCTGTCATCAGTCTGATGCCATTCTATTGTCTCAATGTTATTTTATTTGCTTCCTTTTAATAGTCTGATCTCATTCTATTGTCTCAATGTTATTTGATCTGCTTCCTTTTATTAGTCTGATGTCATTCTATTGTCTTAATGTCATTTGATTTTTTACCTGTCATCAGTGTGATGTCATTCTATTGTCTCAATGTTATTTGATCTGCTTCCTTTTATTAGTCTGATGTCATTCTATTGTCTTAATGTCATTTGATTTGCTTCCTTTTAATAGTCTGATCTCATTCTATTGTCTCAATGTTATTTGATTTGTTACCTGTCATCAGTGTGATGTCATTCTATTGTCTCAATGTTATTTGATTTGCTTCCTGCCATTAGTCTGATGCCATTTTATTGTCTCAATGTCATTTGATTTGCTTTCTGTCATCAGTCTGATGCCATTCTATTGTCTCAATGTTATTTGAGTTGCTTCCTGTCATCAGTGTGATGTCATTCTAAAGCACGACCCACCAGTAACTCTGGCTGCCCAGGGGCATTATGGTAACTATTCAAACAATATCCTGCATGCACACCATCTTGTATATTAGATCTTGTAGTTAGATTACTTAGATTGAAGTACATAATGCACCAATAATATATAGTAGTATAATGTATGTACCAACCAATACATAGGTGTATGATGAATGCACCTTGCACTACCAACATATAGTGGGTTTGATGAATGCACCTTGCACTACCAACATATAGTGGGTTTGATGAATGCACCTACCAACATATAATGGGTTTGATGAATGCACCTACCAACATATAGTGGGTTTGATGAATGCACCTACCAACATATTGTAGGTTTGATGAATGCACCTAGCAACATATAATGGGTTTGATGAATGCACCTACCAACATATAATGGGTTTGAGGAATACACCTACCAACATATAGTGGGTTTGATGAATGCACCTACCAACATATAGTGGGTTTGATGAATGCACCTACCAACATATAATGGGTTTGATGAATGCACCTACCAACATATAGTGGGTTTGATGAATACACATATCAACATATAGTCTGATGAATGAACCATTGAGCACACAAAAAATAGTTTGTTAAATGAACAGCTAACAACAAATGCATGCATCTACCAATATTTAGGTTCTGGAATGACATTTGCTTTTAACTTTTACTTCTCCACTGTCTGAAAATTTCTTTGATCTAAAAATCAAGTCCAATAATTTAAATTAGGGCTGTTATCGATTATTTTAAAATTAATAGTTAACTTTTGAAAAATTACCGAATAATTATTCGATAATTTTGATGAAAGCTAAAAATAAGATGTAAGACGTCATTAAATGGAACATTTCAAGGGAAGTAACAAAAACAGGCTATACATATTTTTTTATTTAGATATCAGTAGTTCAATTTAATGTCGATGAATTTAAATTGTGTCATTGTTAATTAAGTAAAAACAATGTTTAATTGTTGATATCATTTTTCTTATTTGAAAGTTTACACTTTAAAAATCTTTTTGTAATGGAGAAGTTTGTATGTAAAAAAGCAACTATTTTTAATTATTAATGATTGATTATTTAATGATAAATTGATATCATCATGGAAAAGATTTTCCATAATTTTAATCACTATTTTATCGATTTAAATAATTTTAATAGATACAATTTTTTACTGATTAATCGAGAAATTAATCGATAATTTCCGCAGCCCTAAAGTTAAATATAAGATTTCATTAATTTTTTGTGTGAATATTTTAATTTATTCATATACTGCTTAATCTTTTTTTTTTATAGTTGCCAGATATTTTTCATACAATTTGCCCATTCTAGCTTAACCACTTTCTTTCTACCATAACAACACCCATTCTTGCTTAACTAAAGACTTTCAAAAATTACTATTAATAATTAAAATTAACAGTTATAATTGAATTTATCAGTGTGCAGTTATTTAATCTCTTAAATTCTCTATTCAATACATCAGTGTGCAATTATTTAATCTCTTAAATTCACTATTCAATACATCAGTGTGCAATTATTTAATCTCTTAAATTCACTATTCAATACATCAGGGTGCAGTTATTTAATCTCTTAAATTTACTATTCAATACATCAGTGTGCAATTATTTAATCTCTTAAATTCACTATTCAATACATCAGTGTGCAGTTATTTAATCTCTTAAATTCACTATTCAATACATCAGTGTGCAGTTATTTAATCTCTTAAATTCACTATTCAGTACATCAGTGTGCAATTATTTAATCTCTTAAATTCACTATTCAATACATCAGTGTGCAATTATTTAATCTCTTAAATTCACTAATCAATACATCAGTGTGCAATTATTTAATCTCTTAAATTCACTATTCAATACATCAGTATTCCATAATAGAAGAATAATATGATTTTTTAAAAATCAAATTCTTTTAAGGCTAATAAAGTTGCTTTTTTATCTTTTAAGCTCTGAACTTTTACCTTTAAAACCATTCTATTCATGTCATACCCATTAGGGCTGATCTGCATACATACTTTTAATAACACTTGTTGCTGTTTTTTTAAAAGATTAATCATGTCCAGTAATGCTGTTCAATAATAAAATAAATTATGATAAGAGTCAATAACAATGGTCATCAACACTAAATATGTTAAACTTAAAATACCAAGAAAAAAAGATAACTGCAACCAGCTCAACCCTAATAACTTAAACCTTGATGTATGTTGTCTCAATTCAGTGTCAATGGAGCACTTGGAAACAAACCCCAGGTGTATTATTGTTATTATGAGAGTATGAGCTGACATCTATGTGTACATCTGAGCTGTACATGTTCAAGGAGTGTATAAAGCAGGGCTGTACTTGTTTAAAAGGTGTATAAAACAGGGCTGTACATGTTCAAAGAGTCATAATGCATGTTCAAGGAGTGAAAAAAATTGGGCTGTACATGTTTAAGGAGTGTATAAAGGAGGGTTGTACATGTTAAAGGGTGTATAAAAGAGGGCTGTACATGTTAAAAGGTGTATAAAAGAGGGCTGTACATGTTAAAAGGTGTATAAAGCACGGCTGTATGTGTTTCATTCTGCTTATTATTTGATTCCAGATCTGTGGATGGGGGAGGTTACAGAGCGTACAGCCTCGCCTGTAGCAGGGGGAGGTAATGCTGCAGCTGATTATGATTACTTGATTAAGTTTTTAGCCTTAGGTAAGTATTCTCATTTTCCAACCCCCCCAAAAAAAAATCCTTTGTATACATATTATTGGTACATATAAAAACTTATATTATGATGCAATATTATTTAAAGCAAAATAAGTAAACATGAAATTAATACACATAGGATTATTAAAAAGTAATTATGTTATCAAATAGAAAAGCTACTAAATTTGAAGTTTGATTTTTCCTATTTATTTTTAAATTTTCTTGTGTAGCATTATTTTCTTGTGTAAATGTATTAGAAGATTATGTACAATGTCAAATTTAATATAATAAACAGTAAGAGTCTTTGAGGAACTAACAAGTTGGTTCAGTAAATACCAGTGCTTTCTTTCTGAAGAAAAAGGTTCCGGAACGCATATTTATGTCCGTTTTGTCATAATAAGAAATAACACTGAAATGAGTGTAGTAAACATAAAATTTTAGATTATTTCAAAGAAACAAAATTATAAGGTTTAAACTGTTAAGTTTTATTAACTATGTAGGCTAATCTACTAAAAAGACAACCTTTGAGGTTTTACAGCAAGTTCCACAGTTTTCGCATGTTTTCAACTGACAAATCATCTCGATTTCTTTTCCTGCTTTGACTGTCTACAGCTGAATCTCTTCCTCGAAGTAACCACGAATCAACGTACTTTGAAGGATCGAAAAATGTGAGAGGTGGACCCGCCAATCTGATGAATAACAGTGACGAAACTGTTTTTGTCATCAAAGAAGCCCTGGTTGGGGTGATTATAAGATTCATCTGCGAAAATCCTCTCTCGCACTCACTAGAAGAAATATAAATAGTATGTATAGCACGAAACAATGTAAGCAGTGTTTCTGGATATGTCTTTTCCATAAGGTATTCACGTAATCCACGAATCATTTCTCTTTCATTTTGTTGTAGTCTGTTTGACAATTTTCTAATTTCCATATCTCCAAATGTTATCTGGTTGGTAGCGTTTTCTGACCACTGTTTTTGATCTAATATGCGAGCCCACTGAGCTAATTCAGCATCTTCGTTAGTAAGCAATCTGTTCTCAATTGAGTTCTTTAGTTTTTTGTTAAAGGCGTTAGGATCAATAGGAGGATCATTAGGTGAGTTTTTTGTGTGTAATATAACTCCATGAAAGCTGAGATTCTCGGCGGCAGCCGTTGCAGTTTTATAATATGTGCCTGCATTTTGACTTCTTTCCTCAAAGACTTGTACAAGTGCTTTTATTTTTTTGATTCGCCTTGTATAGATCTATGTTGCGCTCCTGTAGATCCAAGCTCAACTCAGATAATTCCTGAAGAGCATCGCACATTAATACTAGATCCATTATAAATTCTGTAGATGTAATTTTCTTCTTCATGCCTTCATAAGTGCACTTATCACTTGAGCTTCTTGTTGGATCATTTGTCGCTTCTTCAAAATGCTTCACCAGCGCTGTATAATTATTCCACACTGCTAACACCGAACGAAAACTAGATGATACCCATCGCGTTCTTAAAACTCGTCCAATTTTCAACAGCTCAACTTCCAGTATTTCAGCACAAGAATGCAACGCTCTGCTGTTTTTGGCGAAGCATGATACAGGACGTAAAGCTTATCCAGAAAAGATTTGCTTCATATAACAACCACCATTGGGCCGGGCTATTATATATGACTAGTTTATTTAATATTAAAATTCACTTTACACTATCAGCGATATTGCATTCAACGAAACCTGAAAAAGCAGTAAAGACCAAACATTCCAATCAAAAAAATTAAAAAGTCTGTGGAAAAAGGTGCCGGAACGCAGTTCCGGTGCGTTCCGCCAGAAAAAAAGCACTGGTAAATACAAACAATAAAGCCTAAAGTTGTGTGTATAAATATGCATCTGTTTACAGTTCCTCTTTTAAATGACTCATACCCTTACCTCCCTTTGTTCCTCTACTACCCCAGTCCTCTTGACTCTAGTTATCTGCTTTTAAATGACTCACACCCTCACCTCCCTTTGTTCCTCTACTACCCCAGTCCTCTTGACTCTAGTGATCTGCTTTTAAATGACTCACATCCTTACCTCCCTTTGTCCCCCTTCTTTTGAATAAAGTCCATTTGAGCAACATAGTTTGGTATATCATACCAAAACTATATCCACTCATCTCTATATCTGTCCTCTACTAAACTGAGCCATTGGACATGTATCTTGGCAGGTGACTCTGGTGTGGGTAAGACAAGCTTCCTCTACCAGTACACAGACAAAGCTTTCAATGGCAAGTTCATCTCAACTGTTGGCATTGACTTCAGGGAAAAACGAGTTGTAAGTGTATTATGATCATTTAGTATTTATAACCCCATTAGGGGATATGGTCACTGTGAGGCTCAGATGTGTGGCACTTATATCTGGTACTGATGTGTGACACTGACGTGTGACACTGATGGGGTACAAATTCAATTATTTTGTTTTGCAGGTTCACAGGAACATGGGGGCAGACAACTCGGTTGGACGCAGTCATAGGGTCCATCTACAGCTGTGGGATACTGCTGGTCAGGAGAGGTCAGAGGTCATGTTTTTGTTTGGGTTTTGGTTTGTGTGTTCAAAATGTTTGCTTCAGTTATGGAATCTTGAGCCTTGATGGTGTAAACAAATATCACTGTAACTCTCTAAACTTTAAGTTCATGTTTTAAAGTTAACAGATAACCCCTATAAAGATATATAGTTTTTAAGAAATAAATGATTAGAATGAAAGGAAATTAATTTTACACAAGAAATTTGGGAAGATTTTACTGAATATGACAAAGATCTAAATTTTTTTTTTTTAAAAAAAAGCAAATCAAGCAAAACAAAAAGAATGTAGATATTTTGAGAGCAAATTTGTAAAATGGTGTGACACTACAAGTGACACTAGTTCTTTTTTTCTCTCTCAAATTTGCTATCTGTCTCTTAACTTAAATGTTTAAAGTCAAGGAATCCAACATATGGAAATCTCTGTAAGACACATCATTTGGAATATATTTAAGAATAATATGAATTCCAGGTCACACAAATAGGCTGGTAGTAAGTAGTAAGATCAGATTACTCTGGATAATTTTAGCTGTTCAGTCCCAGTAAATTGTTTTACATGCTCATTTCTAGAATTTGCAGTGCTACACATAACCACTGTTACAAAAGCCATCAATCCACTATATAAACAAACAGAAAGCTGATAAATGTGTGTTTTGTGTGTACATCAATCCACTACAAACACAAACAGAAAGCTCTTACATTTTACCGAGTTCACTTGTTTTGTATGTGCAGATTCCGAAGCTTGACGACTGCTTTCTTCCGAGATGCCATGGGATTCTTGTTACTTTTTGACTTGACTAATGAAGAATCGCTCTTGAACACACGGAACTGGCTGAGTCAACTACAGGTAAGTCACCTACTTTAGTATCTGGCCTGCTATCTGTAATAAATGGTCAACTTAACTTTAAAAGCTGGTCTCTCATCTCATTGCCTGTTGTCCCATCTGGGGCATAGGCCACGAACAAAAGTTCTCCAGGCATCCCGGTCCCGCGCCAATCTCTCTAACTGTATCCAGCTGTGTCCACTATCTTTGCATTTCAGCTGCAACTTAGGCAGTTTTCCAGCTTGAACATTGTCATGTGATAGTAATTAAGATATGATTGGTAGAGAGAGAGAGAGAGAGAGCACGTGACGAATAAATCCCAGAGGGCGCCAGTTGAAGAATGGGAAGTGTGCATGAGAAAGATGGCAGGACGCTCAACTGATTTCACAGATGTATAAAATGTATATATATTCTAAATGTTAGATTAACTCTTAATGTGCCATAAGGTTTTTGGAAAACTTCCGCCTCAGTACCGTAAGAATTTCCTGAATTGCCATCAACCGGTTATAAAATTAAAAAAATTGCGTTAAATCCATTTTTATTATTATGATCTTACTGATGTCATCTTTTAGAATAAGAATGGTTATTTTATGTATCCGAAAGACCGTTTTGAGTTTAAAACTATTTTTACCTGTAGTTTAGTACTATTAATTTAGTAATAACGTATGGCGAAATCGCATCTTCGAAAAAAAAACGTAAAAACATCGCGAATCGATCGATAGCACTAGCGAGATAAACAGCCGCCATTGAAGGAAGTCGAAAAACATTGTTCATTCTGCACTGAATAGTTTTCATTTTCTGTAATTTCGTTTCTAAAGAGAGTTCTATCGAGTCGCGCATTACCGCTCTTTGGTACTAAACGGTAAACCGCGGATTACCGCGCTTTGGTACATTAAGAGTTAAAGTTTAATATGTTATGAAGGACTTATGTGTTTTAATGCAAGTTGCAATTTGTCAGTAATACACTCCTACAAAAGTGAAAGAGGTCCAACTAGAAACGTTACATTGGTAACAGTTACAAACATGGTCCATGCGTTTCATGTTCCTAAGCTGGTGGTGGTCCTAGTGGAGAGGATGGTTGTTTGCCAGGTCGTCTCCAGTTGGCTTTGGTCACCCAGCTTCATTTGTTCTCTGTTAAGAGACCCATCTTTTCCAAGGTCTGAGTTTTCTATTTTTAATCTAAAGCAGAGTTTAAAAAGCTGGTTACTTGTCTTTAATATCTGACCAACAACCTTTAACAGTTGTCATCTTACCTTTATTCAGCTTACTTAACAGGTGGTCAACTTACCTTTAATGACCCTTCAACAGGCAAGTGTTTCTAAATTGAAACTGGCAAGGTTTTTATATGATTTTTGTGGCATACAGGATTATGTTAATAAACACTTCATAACTTTGATGTTGGTGAACGTATTTAAATTAACTAAAAGCAAATTGAAGGGAATTGGATCCAGGCTTATCTTGTTCCTACCTGAGGATATATTCAAGAGATATATTAATAGGTTTTGATTCCCTGGTTAATGTTACAACATTTTGTTGATCCCCAGACCCATGCTTACTGTGAGAATCCTGACGTCGTGTTGTGTGGAAACAAGGCTGACCTTGAGGACTCTCGCAGAGTTTCAGAGGACAGAGCTCGGGATATGGCTGACAAGTTTGGGTAAAATTTTAAAATAAAAAAAATTTCACTAAATAATACAATTGTTAGCCTGGAATGCTGGTGTTTGTTTATACAGATTATCTTCATACTTCATATATTGATGTTTGTTTACAAAGATAATCTAAAATGTTGATAATTGTTTACACAGATTTCCCTAAAATTTAGTTTGCCCAGTTTACCCTAATATGCTGATGTTTTTTTCCTCAGATTACCCTACTTTGAAACAAGTGCTGTGACTGGTCAGAATGTGACCAAAGCTGTGGACTGCTTGTTGGACCGGGTTATGGCCCGCATGGAACTCCTTGTGGACCAGTCTCAGATGCCCAAACTAAAGAATGGAACCCCACACCGAGAGCCAGGGGCCTGCCATCACCATGGCAACAACGGCTGCTCTTGTTGATACAACTGCTGTTTAGATAAACTGAGAATTTCCTCCCTGGCAACTGTTGGTTTTATCAAGCACAAAATCTCACATGTTTAAAGCATACAGTAAATCACAATACATATATATAGTAAATAATTGTAGTAATCTGGGCGTGGCTATGGTAGCAGTACAAATGTACAAATTACATAGATTACCTTTTTTCCCAGGATAAATTATATAATATATGTTAAATTATAAAATCACTTTTATATTATTTATACTGATAAAGACATTTGCTGAATCATCTACACCTGCATCTGTCTATATAATAAAGCTTTAAATTTATTGTGTTATAAACATAAATCATTGGTGGATTTTCTCATCTAATTCTATTTATTAAGTGTTACTACTAGCCAACTCTTTAAAATAACATTTAAATATTTTTCAACATGGTAATTATTTCTAACTTTTTAATCAACAATTTATGAGCATAAAATACCATAAAGACCTGTGTTCCCCAAAAATACTGCTCTTTATATCATTGTTTTTACTTGTAGGAACACAAGTATACAATTAGTGGTTACCTAAGACATAAAATTGTTAATTGACAATATAAACTAAATATAAAAATCTGGTAAAAATGGGAGAAGCCCCAATAGTTCATCAGGTGATACCATTGAGTTGATTCAACAATTGGCAGTGTCTCAAAACACTTTTGATAATAATTTAACTTGGCAATAAGGCATGATATCAACTGGCATTTGAGGAATTAATTAATCTTCCAATACTAGATGTCAGTTTTGAATTGTTTAATGTAATGAATGATTTTTTGGTTTGTTTTGTAATCATTGGTTGTGATTAATTTAAACAATGATGGTGTGCAAAAATTGGTTGTGTTTGATGTAAATAGTTTTTGTATGAGTTAAGCTTTTGCTAATTATTTTTCACCCTCATATAAAATCTTGCTTTAAATGGTTGGCTAATATTTGTGAGAATATTAAATCAATAAAAAATTGGCTACCTGTAATTTGCTGGTCCCAAAAACCAAAGATCTCAAGGATACACACTATAAAATCATATTAGAAATAATGTCCCTCTATCCAAGATATTATAGGTCATTTTAAAATAATGTCTATCTATTCAAACAATTATAACTTATTTGAAAATAATGTCCCTCTATTATGACAATTATAACTCATTTGGAAACAATGTCCCTCTATTATAACTACTATAACTAATTTGAAAATAATGTCCCTCTATTATAACAATTATAACTCATTTGGAAACAATGTCCCTTTATTATAACAATTATAACTCATTTGAAAATAATGTCCCTCTATTATAACAATTATAACTCATTTGGAAACAATGTCCCTCTGTTATAACAATTATAACTCATTTGGAAATAATGTCCCTCTATTATAACAATTATAAATTATAACTCATTTGAAAATAATGTCCCTCTATTATAACAATTATAACTCATTTGAAAATAATGTCCCTCTATTATAACAATTATAACTCATTTGAAAATAATGTCCCTTTATTCAAACAACTACAATTCATTAAACCAATCATGAGTTGAGTTCGCTAAATTTATTGTATTACAAAATTAAAAAGATCTTCCTATCAAATGGGTAAAACCATTTCCCTAGCATATCCCCCTCAATTTCAAAAATGACTCCGACTACAGAGTGTGTTATATTATTATTATTATTCTATTGTGTTAAGACTGATTAATAACTATACATAAATTAATTTGTTTTAATTGACACTAGCTGACATCGCTCCTGCAATATTTTACCCGTTGTTCTTATCTTTAAAAAAGTTTCAAAATAAAATGTGACTAATGTCAGATGGTGCTTACAGCCAAACAAGAAATTTATATCTTTATTTTATAGCCAGCGTTTTTTTGGTCAAGATTATCTCGTGTCTGCCTTGTTGATTTTTTTTGGGCTGTCTGTTCAGTCTGAAATTGTGCATTTTTAAATTATGTATTTTAAGAAATCCAAAAGAATTCCAATACTTTAAATTTAACTCTATTTACCTTGTCTCAGCTCTACCTTGTAACCTGTCAGATTATTTTTAGCGCATTGTCGAGAAGTCGAATGCGCTATTGCACCCGCTTTGTCCGTCCGTCCGTCCGTCTGTCATCACCCTTGATCACAGCATCCATAAGTCCTAGACCCATGATGAATATATGTTTTTTGTATGCCCTGACCTGCCATTTGTGCATCAACACTCAGTTACTCGATCCGTTTAAAAACCCCGTTAAAACTACCAAAAAATATTTCGAATCGAGAAGTAACACTAGCTCAGGGAACGGCCGCCATCGCCGGAAGTTGAATACATAGTTCTTCAAGCATTGAAGAGTGGTGTGAAAGCGTGCAAAAGAATTAGTGGTTTTTTTTTAGTTGACGTCATTAGAATATGTGTAAAAGTTTAGAGAGTTTTACGTCATCATTTGTGGTGACTTGTAGTTAGATTAAAGAGAAAATAATTTTTTTTAAAATGTAAAGAAATGACTTTTAAATTTAAAAAATGTCAGGTATATTCATTACACAGGAAAATTCATAAAAATATGTCTAAAATCTAAACACAATTACTGACAACTACATAATGCTGAAATCTAACATAAGTACTGATACATAATACGAAAATGCGCTAACACGTCCTGAGTTCCAATAGGGACCAGGCTTAACATGATTTTTTTTATATATTTGACTAATTCCAAGAGAGCTTTGTTATTTGGCTGTCCTTTGTTCCATGTCTTACATTTCTTTTGGTTATTGTTGTATGCCCTCCAATTTTTTGTTGCAGATGTTCAGTCCTTTTATGCATTTATATTTCTTTTGTAAGTGATAAAAATCCTATTTACAATTATTTACATGATTTATGTCATTGTGACCAAATTATACACAATTTATTTTTTTAATGTCCATGTTGTGCACAATTTAATATTTTGCCAAATTATACAGATTTTTATTCTCATTCCTGACTAAAATATTAACATTATGTTATTTAACTGATGATTAAATTTCACTTTGTACAGGAATGTGTAGATGTCTGTAACCAAACTAATTAAAATATTTTTTTTTACCTTATTGACTAAAAATGTATTTAATATTTGGCCAATTTTTAAATATTTTTTTAAATTGAATTTAAGAACATTTATAAATTAATCAGTCCAAGTTATTGGTCATGATCATTCGCAGGCAAGAATTATGTCCCTTTGCCTCTCTATGATCATGTCTATTATAATAAGTTATATTGAAACATGGTCTTTTCTCTCACCATTTTTAAATCTATTTGACTCCACAGATTACTTGTATCTCTACTGGGCACTTCTCATCTCTACTGGGCACTTCTCATCTCTACTGGGCACTTCTCTCCTCTACTGGGCACTTGTATATCTACTCTTTTATATTTGATAATCTGTCAATGGCCTGATTGATTAATGATTGTCAATGATTGTTATTTTAGAATACATTATTGTTGGAGACGAATTTCATGTCTGTAAACTCATAACTTTAAGGTCTTATCGAATTTTTTTTTTTCTCACATTATGTGTTTTTCATTACAAAGAAATTTTATTGGACTGACAAAATTTATTATTGTAAACCTGAAAGGAGGAAATATAAAAATGGGGCAGTGAATATAGGAGTAATAAAAAATTTCAATTGGCAGTAAAATGTTGTCAGGAAGAACTAGTCTGAGACAGAGGGAAATGTTATGAAAGTGAATGTTAGTTTTACAAATGTTGTCAGGAAGAACTAGTCTGTGGCAGAGGGAAATGTTGTCAGGAAGAACTAGTCTGAGACAGAGGGAAATGTTGTCAGGAAGAACTAGTCTGTGGCAGAGGGAAAAGTTGTCAGGAAGAACTAGTCTGAGACAGAGGGAAATGTTGTCAGGAAGAACTAGTCTGAGACAGAGGGAAATGTCAGGAAGAACTAGTCTGAGACAGAGGGAAATGTTGTCAGGAAGAACTAGTCTGTGGCAGAGGGAAATGTTGTCAGGAAGAACTAGTCTGAGACAGAGGGAAATGTTAAGAAAGTGAATGTTAGTTTTACAAATGTTGTCAGGAAGAACTAGTCTGTGGCAGAGGGAAATGTTGTCAGGAAGAATTAGTCTGAGACAGAGGGAAATGTTGTCAGGAAGAACTAGTCTGTGGCAGAGGGAAATGTTGTCAGGAAGAACTAGTCTTGAGACAGAGGGAAATGTTGTCAGGAAGAACTAGTCTGTGGCAGAGGGAAATGTTGTCAGGAAGAACTAGTTTGTGGCAGAGGGAAATGTTGTCAGGAAGAACTAGTCTGTGGCAGAGGGAAATGTTGTCAGGAAGAACTAGTCTGTGGCAGAGGGAAATGTTATGAAAGTGAATGTTAGTTTTACATATGTTTCTCTGAAACTGTGATTTATTGTCTTTAAATTGTATCTTTAATTGAAGCTTCTAAACCATATTTGATCAGAATGTGTTTGAAAAGTTGTTTTAAAACCTTTAAATCCTGTGATTTTTTCAATATTTCAACTGTCCTTCAAAATTGGGGCGCCTGGTCCATATAAAAAGAAAATTGTTTTCTCCAACTTTTATCCAAATAAAAAAAATATCCAATCTAAAATATAGTTTGAATATTTGTTTAAAGTTTTACTTTGCCAACAGACATTTACAGGGCAGCTATATATGGAGTAAAGAATATAAAAGCCCAAGTCACTCACTCCCTGTCTCCGTAAGGCTATGGGGTCTTTGTTTGAGTTTGTCTTTTAATACAAGGTGTGCAAAATAATTATAAATTAAAGATTATTTTTGAAATAGTACAACAGTCCATAGCAGTTACAAAACCGTGTGGTGTTTCTCACCGTAAAAGAATATCATATGACGTCATTGTTTTTGCTTATATTTTAATTTTTGAAAAGGGAATGATGTAAAAACAAAATTTGAGGATTTATAATTTTAAAATTAGGTCTGCGGAAATTATCAATTAATTTCTCGATTAATCGGTAAAAGATTTTATTTTAATCGATAAATAGCGATTAAAACATTGGAAATTTTTTTTCAAACCATATTACCGATTTATCAATAAAAAATCAATTATTAATAATTAATTCTAGTTGCTTTTTTAACTACAAAATTCTCCATTAAAAAAATTAAGGTTTTTAAAGTGTAAACTTTCAAATAAACTGTTTCATAAGGAAAATGATATCAACATTTTAAAATTGTTTTTACTTTTATTAACAATAACACAACATTGACAATAAATTGAACTACTTATAGGTTTAAAAAAAATGTGAATTGCCTGTTTTTGTTACGTCCCTTTAAATTTTCTGTTTAATCATGTCATACATCTTATTTTTAGCTTTAATCAAAATATCAATTAATTATTCGGTAATTTTTCAATGGTTAACTATTAATTTTAAATTAATCGATAACAGCCCTAATTAAAATACTTTGAGTACATTGCAGGGAGTTTAATATTGTGTGTTCATCAAACAAGGATAAGTTACTTGGGCTTTTGAAAAAAAAAAGTTGGCGTCATGGGTGCCCTACAACCTCTAGTAACTCAGAATTAAGAATGATCAATAACATTTAGGCCTGCTGCTAAAAGTGACATGTGTTTCCAGCTATTGGCAAGTGATTTAACATCAATTATTCATCTTTCAATCTACTATAGTCTATATTCATTCTCTTTTTGGTTGAGCAAGCGGGCATTGTCATAGAAGTAGTCCTCTGCAGGTACTGCAACTTCACCTTGTAAAGCCCCATCCAGCTCGGGCAACCTTCTAGTACGTGGGCCACCATCTCTTCGGGGCAGCCACACAATCGACAGGCCAGTTCCCTTCTGTTGTCAAACTTAAACAGGTAGCTTTGTATTGGACAATGATCAGTCCTCATCCGTGTTATAGTAAAATTATTGATTACTCATGATATCATCTGTAATAAAATCTTTGTTGATATGGGCAACAGTTAAAGAACAAACACAAGCCAAATTTTTCTCTTGTTTTATTGGCCACTGTAACTGGTCAGTCAACCCACAACTAACATCATCACCACGTGGAGGAAGACGGGACCCGTCTCACATTGTTACTGACATGATCATGGGACAGATGACAATTGATTGACATGAGCACATGGTGGATGACATTTGATTTATTTCACAGAAATTATTTTATGTTTATTTTCCAATAAAAGCCACTTATGAATTTTAATCTACAATGAATTCCTAACCGGGATCTGATCAAGTTTAATTTATTTGAACCTTGTAAATCTTACATATCAAAATAATTCACTGGGCAATTTTCTCTAAAATCCTAAATGTAATTTAAGTTTTACCTATAGAAATGTTGAACATTGAGTTTGCAAGTTATATAAAAAAGAAAAGTGAAAACTTAATTATGTACAAATATGGACATGTTATTTCAATTTATTAATAATGTTTTTAATGAGTCTTAGTCTTTGATACATCACATGGCACAACAATGACGCAAACTTGGGCTTAAAATTCTGGCCTCTTGTAGTTATCTTCCCTTGATTAGCCGGCTGTGAAGACAAAGAGATCGTGTTGACATTGGATCATTGGTAGTCAGATCAACCGACATATTTATGATTATTTTTTAAATTTAATTTTTGTGGATTTTTATGTGGATTTTAGAATATTTACCATTGTTTTTATCAATGTTAAATTAAGATATTGTACTTAGAATTTTTTAAATACTGTAATAATTGACTTACGTCCTGGGGGAAATCCACCTGGAAATAGAAGAAAATTATTTGTTAATTGTTGAGAGGATGGGGGAAAAAAATTTAGATAGTTATATGATAGAAAGCTGATGATAATAATAATGATAATAATACTATGATTTTGATGTTAAGTTAATAATTTGATAAAGATGAGATATTGATGTGATGTTAGGTTAGGTATAGACTTTAACTTATGGAGATTAGAATGTGATTTAATTATGTGTTCTTAAGATGAGAGGACAAATGGGATTTCTGATTAGTATTTTATATTAACTTGTTATTGATGAGTGGGGATGTCAAAATAATTAGGAGGTAATTTGATATGGCAATGTGATAGAGATAAACAGTGGCGTAGCCAGGAATTTTTAGGGTTGGGGGGGGACAACATACATGGCGGTTGCATAATATTTAATGTAAAATACAATTTCGGACACTAATTTAGGGGAATTTTGAATATCGTCCCCACTCCCATAGCTACGCCTCTGGAGGAAAAATGTTAAGGTGTTTGTGATAGAGATAAATTGGTAGGTTGTTTTTATGGGGAATAGAGCTTTAGGTACAATTATGAAACCAGGCATGTAATGTTGATGATGCCTTTTAAACATCTTTACTTTTTTTAAACTAAGGGTGGGGGGGGGGTTTTGATACGACTACACATCTTTACTTTTCTTAAACTTACCTGCGTGTCCAAAGCCACCTGCACGTTGGGAGAAAATATGCAGAGGTGATTGGATGATTGAAAGGGGAGCGAGGTTGATTGTGGATGTCATTTCAATGGAAGATAGTGGTTAGATATGTTATCACATGATAGGGAAATATTTTAAACTGGTTTAGTTAGATAGTGAGGATATGTGTTGTCAGATGATAGGGAAGTTAATGATAATACATGTTTAATGATAGGGAAACATTTGAATTAAATTATCAAGTTAGTGATAACAATTTTACTCTTATTTTATGGAGACATTACGGTGATCATAACAACCTTATCTTTCACTCAATATAGACACATTTAAATTGGCCGTCATCATTAGTTCGATATTGGTAGATAGAGACCTACTTTGATGTGACAGTACTTTATGATGGAGACGTACTTTGATAAGATGTGACAGTACTTTATGCTAGAGAAGTACTTTGATGTGACAGTACTTTATGCTAGAGAAGTACTTTGATGTGACAGTATTTTATGATGGAGACGTACTTTGATAAGATGTGACAGTACTTTATGCTAGAGAAGTACTTTGATGTGACAGTATTTTATGATGGAGGCGTACTTTGATGTGACAGTACTTTATGCTAGAGAAGTACTTTGATGTGACAGTATTTTATGCTAGAGACGTACTTTGATGTGACAGTACTTTGTGCTAGAGACGTACTTTGATGTGACTGTATTTTATGCTAGAGACGTACTTTGATGTATTAGTACTTTATGCCAGTGGTGTACTTTGATGTGACAGTACTTTATGCCAGTGGTGTACTTTGATGTGACAGTACTTTATGCCAGTGGCGTACTTTGATGTGACAGTACTTTATGCCAGTGGCGTACTTTGATGTGACAGTATTTTATTGTAGAGATGTACTTTGATGTGACAGTACTTTATGCTAGAGACGTACTTTGATGTGACAGTACGTTATGCCAGTGGCCTACTTTGATGTGACAGTACTTTATGCCAGTGGCGTACTTTGATGTGATAGTACTTTATGCTGGAGACGTACTTTGATAGAGTAGTACTTTATGCTGGAGACGTATATTGGTTTTGCAGTACTTTGAGCCAGAGACATAGTTTGAAGTACTCTCAACTTAGCCATCAGCGCAGTAACACAAGCCGTCAGAAAGTTTATTCAATTTGTAGGTACTTTAATGCAATAGGTCAGTACTCTCATTCAATCTAGCAGTACTGTCATCCAATCTACCAGTACTTTTACTTACCCATTCCAGCGTGCCCTTGTTCTTTGGGATCTCCCAGCATACCTGAAACAACAGAGGACAAGTTGAAATATTCTGAACTCAAGGAGAGGATACGCCTCTAGATAAAACTGAGCAGAACTTTCGAGTACGGCAGAAACTAACTACATGTAGTCGTCCCCACACAAGGCATGACTCCCTTGTTAAACTGCTAGCCGGGGTGTTTTGTTTAAATGTGTTTATGGCATGGAGTAGTAGAGAACTTTGAAGAAAAGCGATTGTGTGTAAAGAATAATACATGCTATTGGAAGTAGACTTTGGTAATACAATTCTGAACAGTACAAAGATAGTTGCTTCATATTGAAGACAGCTCATAATATGTAAAAAAAAAGAATTTTTACAGCAACTAGGATAATTGTATAAATGAAAATAAATGTATGTTCCCACCGCTACAATAGAAAATAGTTTAGGAGCCCCAATAGAAACAAGATAGCTATCGATTCCTCATCCATTCTTTACTCGAGATTCATCCATTCTTAACTAGAGATTCATCCATTCTTTACTAGAGATTCATCCATTCTTTACTAGAGAATTCATTAATTCTTTACTAGAGATTCATCCATTCTTTACTAGAGATTCATCCATTCTTTACTAGAGATTCATCCATTCTTTACTAGAGATTCATCCATTCTTTATGCGAAACTCATCAATTCCTTTCTCAAGACTCATCAATTCCTCTCCTTTCACGAAGCCCATCCATTTCTTTTTACAAGAATCATCTTACAAGAAATACACGTGACCCTAACCCTAATCTACACTTAACACTAAATCTACTGGCAGAAGTAATGAGGGACACACCAGGAGTCAGGAGCATTCTATGGTGTTAAATTAAATTTGAGAACACATGGAATTATGACCGTAAAAGAAACTCAAGGTGCACCCTCCCCCCCCCCAACTAACGTGATTAGACTCTCCCATTTCCATGTCACGTTCGCCTTAATTCTCATCCTGAAATCAGATCCCGTAATGACATTCCCGTCTTATAATCTCATTATTCCCGGAAATGTTTCAACTATGTTCAGCTGTCGCCCGGCTCGAGATTTCAGATGAATTAACATAATTTATGTTGGAGTTTGTCACGAAACTGTCACAGGCTCACCGAGATGTCATTTAAATAAGGGAGACAAGAAGGAGAAACTCTGACGCATGGGCTATAACTCTGGCTGGCCTACGTCACCGATGTCTACAGAGTTTTGCAGTTCGTGGTCAGTCATGTAACAGAAAGAGAACGCAGCCTTTTGTGATGTGCAAACATGAATACCACTCTGATATTCCCGGCAGACACATCAACTTTTCAAGGCAGGAAGTGGGGGCGGGGAGGGGGGGGTAAATGAAATTGGTAATAGTCTGAAGTTTTTTTTAATGTACATTCTTGGACATTAACTTAGACATAGACATACCTGGACATTAACTTACAGTGAACTTACACATAGACATACCTGGACACTAACTTACTACACATACACATACCTGGACATTAACTTAGACATAGACATACCTGGACATTAACTTAGACATAGACATACCTAGACATTAATGTACTAATTTATTTTATAATTTACTCTATATTATACTAATTTATTCTATACTAATTTACAGTGGCGTAGCTATGGGAGGAGGAAGTCCCACCGGGCCTCATTTGAAAGGGGCCCCAAAATTAGAGTCCGAACTTTTTTAGAAATTAAATATTATGCCACCGCCTTGAATGTGGTACCACTAAAAAGGTTACGCCCCTGGGCCCCCAAAACCCTACAAATTCTAGCTACGCCACTGCTAATTTATCATATAAGTTCATAATTTACTTTATAAAAATTTACCTTAATATGTACTAATTTATCCCATAATAAACTAAATTACCCCGGAATGTGTTAATTTACACTAGAACTACAATAAATAAACTTACTAATCAACTCCCATTCTTTGGGTGTTGGTTGCCTATCTGAAATATAAAAAAAATCATTTCAAAAAGTGTTAAATTGGTATCTTACATCTATTACCAGGCTTGTCCATGGGAATGTTTTTCGCATGGGATTCCCATGGGGAAACGTCCCATGGGATGGGATGGGATGGGATGGGACAGGCATAAATTGCCATGGGATGGGATGGGATGGGACAGAAAAATATGTCCCATGGACAAGCCTGTCTATCACATTAAGTGCCACACTTGTAAACAACTGGTAAAACGATTTGACACAATGGTTTGAGTTGGACGAACCTCGGACACAATTTAAATATAAATGTCATACATAAATACATGTACTCATTGCCAGTCACACTGAAAGAGTAACAAAACAGTTGACTGACAGTAATACATTGACACATTGAAGTAGACTATAATTGGCCGTCCATAAAGTACGTCACGCTCTTGAGGGGGGTGGTGGTGAGAAAGTGTGACAGTTTGTTACAGGGGGAGGGGTGGTGAAAAAGTGTGACAG
>MUZC01002328.1:419852-439767 GCA_002072015.1 Radix auricularia | reverse complement strand
CCCCCATTACACCACAACCCCCTGTACACCGCAGCCCCCATCATTACACCACTGCCCCCAGTACATGACAGCCCCCCATTACACAACATCCCCTGTAATGACACAATAATAACTTGTATCTACATCCTAGCCACGGATGTGTGTGTTGTGTATGGATGCTGTTTCCCGCCTTAAATAACTTTATCCGGCACCAGCACGAAGTGGCCATAAATGTCAACATATTTACGGGTCATGAAATCCGGAGATGAGGGATGAACATTGTAGGAAAGTAAGAATGGCGTACAGTATCCCTTACTACGGATATGTTCTTCAGAAGTTCTGACATTTTATAATGCCAGCATTAGGGAAAAACACTTAGAAAATTATAAAAATGTTAATTTTACGTTTTAAACGAATTATTTTTTTTTAAAAGACACAAAATTCAGTACATAATATGACGTAAAGAAATTTTTAAAGACAATTAAAATAAATTGTTATATTAAGCCTTTAAAAATATACTGATTGTCCTTTTATCCAATTAATAAACATATATTAATAAGTATTTATAAAAACATTCAACTATTTAATTTTTTAAAATTTAATATTTATCTTTTTTTTTTTTTAAATTTAATTTTTTAAAAATTTGTTGTCATGGGATATAATTGTGTCAATATATTTATTTTTCAAATATGAAGTGCATTTTTGTCGTTCAGCTGAGTGTGTACTTGGAGCTAAATGTTTACTTGGAGCTGAGTGTGCACTAAGAGCTGAGTATGTACTCACAGTTGAGTGTGTACTTAGAGCTGAGTGTGTACTTAGAGCTGAGTGTGTACTTAGAGCTGAGTGTGTACTTAGAGCTGAGTGTGTACTTAGAGCTTGGTGTGTACTTAGAGCTGAATGTGTACTTAGAGCTGAGTGTGTACTTAGAGCTGAGTGTGTACTAGGAGCTGAGTGTGTACTTAGAGCTGAGTGTGTACTTAGAGCTAAGTGTGTACTTAGAGCTGAATGTGTACTAGGTGCTGAGTGTGTAGTTAGAGCTGAGTGTGTAATAAGTGCTGAATGTGTACTAGGAGCTGAGTGTGTACTTAGAGCTGAGTGTGTACTTAGATTTGAGTGTGTACTCGGAGCACATTTTTTTTCCTTTGTGCTGCCTCACGTTGGAGACACACGGCTAGGTCCAAATATATCAAACAAAAGCCAATAAATATTAAGCAAGGCAAAGCGGAATGAAGTAACTACAATAAATATATTTGCTGGCATGTTGTACCCCGAGTTTATAAATTCTTTGGAAAGACATTGTTTATGCCACTATTTAAAATAAAAACCTTTGTTGAGGCACGTGTTACAACAATATCCGTTTTTAGATACAGTCTACATTCGAAATAAGACTATTAGTTAGAATTTCAAAAAAAGACAGGTAATTTTTTTTATTGCCACATGGCTTAAAATAGTCAAAAAAAAGAAAACTGTCAAAACACTACTGTAGATGCTCTCCCCTGCCTTTAATATTTGAATTCGGATATTAAATTTCTATTTTCTTATTATTTTTTGGGTTCTTAGATCGTATTTATCTTATCTGTTACAGACGCTTCCTATGCGCCCTTTGCTTATCTATGGTTTGCGCCTAGTCCTGCAATTTTATTAATGTTTTAATGTTGATAAAGTGTTGGCTTTCATAGTTACTTCATGCAACCCATTTCACGCCCAATATCCGGACGGGAAGGAAAAAAAAATTGTATGTTTTTTTTCTTGCATACGGAATAAGAAAGGTGTTTTTTTACTTATGTTTTTTTAATCGTTGTATTAAGTTATTTTTGTTCTGTATTTGTAAATGTAGGGTTTCATTCGATAGGACATGTTCAAAATATTTGTGGACAATTAGGTTTCTATTTTGTGGAATTTTCATAAATTATGCCACATTTGAAAAGTTGGCTTGCAATTATTTTACGTATTTTTACAACCACTTTAATTTTAAATTAATTTGTCTACCTTAAAAAAAAAACGCAAGTAAGGTCAAAGGAAATACGTCACAGGACATACGTCACGGGAACATGTTTCACGACGTCTCTTTCCTGTACGGCGGACATTTATCTACTTGATCACCATGGCAACCAGCGCCATTTTTACCGTCTCCACAAGCCTGAAGCCAAAATTTACATCAGAGGATTTCCCTCTGACAAATGTAATGTCCTGACCAGCTTGACTGTGAAAGCCAACAAACCTCTCAGATGGCGACAATTAGCTGACAATGATAAATAGATAACACATCGTGCGTCTCACAATAGACCCACAATAATAGTTGGCTCACAGAAAAAACAAGTACCCCCCCTCCTCCACCCTCCACCACCGACCGTATCTACAGCTACAATCAAAGTTGGTTAAAGTACGGAATGTAAAAACTACAATTAGTAAAATTGATGTTTACATTCTGGGCAGAGGTCGGTTTTTTTTTGTTTTGTTTTATGTTGATGACAAAATATCTGGAAAACTCTTAAGTGAGTTTTTATAAAACAGTGATTCACAACAGATGCTCCATGGCGTGTAGAGTGTTTGATAATATGCACATTTGCGTGTATTGATTGGTCATATACCCTATTGCATGTAGGGAGATTGGTCAAATGCCCCATTGCGTGTATGGTGGTTGGTCAAATGCCCCATTGCGTGTAGGGTGTTTGGTCAAATGCCCCATTGCGTGTATGGTGGTTGGTCAAATGCCCCATTGCGTGTAGGGTGGTTGGTCAAATGCCCCATTGCGAGTAGGCTGATTGGTCATATGCCCCATTGCGTGTAGGGTGGTTGGTCAAATGCCCCATTGCGTGTATGTTGGTTGATCAAATGCCCCATTGCGTAGGGTGGTTGGTCAAATGCCCCATTGCGTGTATGGTGGTTGGTCATGTACCCCATTGCGTGTATGGTGGTTGGTCATATACCCAATTGCGTGTAGGTTGATAGTTCATATACCCCATTGCGTGTAGGTGGATTGATGACATGCCCATGAGTGTAACGTGAATGGACAAACTCCATTGTTATGGTTGCCAAAAGACTATACAGACAGAAGAATAAATGGCTCCTAGTGGGCTGTTGTAGATAAGTAGGCTGATTTTAACTTTGGTGTTTGTTGTTTTAGCCAAGTTGACTTCAAGGGTTTAAACTTTAGATATATATTTTTGAATGACGTATTCGGTTATAAAAGACCGTAGAAAATTAGGTTAAACCGTTTACAAAACAAAGGTTAGGATAATGGCGTTGTCGTTTATCAAGGCAAATGTTGGCGTAAAACTGTGGTGGACCTAGTCAAACACAGCACCATAAACCAAAACACAAATGCCTAATTTATTTTAAAATATTTATTGAAAGGTTAATTTAAAAAGTATTGACTGAAAAAAAATAATTTAAAATATACTAAAATAAAATAACTTAGTTAGCTATTATAAATGAAATAACAGTTTTATTATTTTTTTAAATGTATATTCACAATTTACTATAGAAAAAAGCTTTAATGCAGAAATTTAAATGTTATTTAATTTAACTATTTTAAGCTAAAATACTTTGATCAATGGTATCGATATGATTGTCTTTCCTACATTTTAATAAAATATCTGTCTATACTATTTACTTAATTTTTATTTCAATATTTCCATTGTGAAATACTTTTACACTTCAAACTTTTATTGTAAAATTAATGTATCGCACACATTTTATTCTCATTACACAATTTAACACAAATATAAATGTCCATTTGTTCGTATATCCCACCGTCTGTATGACATACTTCTTAGATCAGTTTGACATCGACGAATTCTTTCCTTTAAAGCTATAACCAGAAGATAGAGCAACGTATTGGGTGACCATCTCGTTGAATCTCTCACACAGCTCTCTAGACTTTCATAACTCAAATTAATTATTCTATAAAGGGCCTTCCATAAATGATGTCACAAAGTTTTGGCCAATTTACCCCCCCCCCCATTTTTTTTTTCATCACTCTTCGTTACAAAAAAATTAGACCCCCCTCCAATATGACGTCACAAATCTTTAATTTCCTTCCCACATCTAAAAGCCGTATTTTGTAATTGAAAATTAGCATGATACATAATACTATTATTACTCTTTTGTCATTTAAGTATGTATTTAGTATGAGCCTGCACTTCAATATCACACACATGTGAAGCCGTTTAAAACGTTAAGAAATAATTTGCAAGCAATCAAATATTTAGTGGAAATTTTATTTAAAGTTGCCCATTTTTTATGTGACGTCACATTTCTTAAACACCCCCTGCCCTTCGTCACACGTCGTCACAAATGCGGACCCCCTGCCACTCCCCTAGGCGCCTGACGTCATTTATGGACGGCCCCTAAGTCCATATCTCTATTTAGTTGCTACTAGTTGAGCAAACTTCTACGCCACACAATTGCTTAGTTTGTAGGGGAATTAATCATTAACAGGTTTTTTTTTTCATTTGATTTTTTTAAAAGGCATATTTTGTACTTATGAGTATTTTATTGAATTTTAAATTTAAAATTAAAAAATAGAAAATAATAATATTAATAATAACAATCATAGTAACAATGTGTATGGTTAGCATTAGTTAATGTTTCACTTTTCCATCGACTTATTATTCTTTTTAAAACTGTAATTCCCATAACTTTTGTTTTTCTTAGAGTTTTTCATTAATTTTACTACTTATCAGACTTATTTTTTATTAAATCTACGTTAAGTATTTCAGATACTTATTTACTTCTTATACTTATTGTGCTTATCTACTTAAAGTATAAACCAAACTGTGTGTATTCAAGCCTTCCGAATCAGTACGCTGTTACTGGAGCGAAACATGGACCATTTATACATTCCATGAGCGTAAGCTTAATAACTTCCACTTGACGTGCCTGCGTCGCATCAGGGGCATTAAATAGCAGGAGAAAGTGCCAAATAGTGAGATCCTTGTCCGTGCCAATATACAAAGCATATTATTAATCTATATTGAATAACGCCTAAGATGGTTAGGACATGTAAAAAGAAAGAGCTCGGGTCATATCCCCAAGAACTGCCATTGCGAAACAGGAAAAATGGTCACCCACTTCTCCGATTTAATGATGTCTGCCACATATACATAAAAGAAGCCAGAATAAACACAGGTGACTGGCAATGCAAAGCAGAAGACCGATTTATGAGGTGCGTAGTTGTCAAAGAGGATGTCATAGTGGCCGAGGAGCGAAGGATGGAGGAGGCTAGAGGCAGAAGAGCTAGGAGAAAGGCCAAAATATTGGGAAGCACAGAACTCGAATGCAAAAACTGTGGAAAAGGACCTCACAGGCACACGAGACGGAAGGATGCCGATTATAGTATTTTATCTACTTATTGGACATTGTCTACTTTTTGTATTTTATCTATTTGTACTTTATGTACTAATTGTACTATATTTACTTATTGTATTCTATCAACTTATAGGACTTTATCTACTTAATGTACTGACCTCCAAAGAAAATGAAAGAGACCAACCACTTCATAGCTTCAGATTGGCTAGTGACGTAACGGTGACGTAATGTTCGTTTGACTGGGAGGAACCTGCCAACAAACGTACGCTTGGACAACAAACTGACGCTCTAAGCGGCTCCCGACCAGCAGGGCGCGACAACTGACTGACTGACCCCACCAGCGCCACCTCACCTGTCTAATATCACGGTGCCGGTCACAGGTAACATGCGCAGACGACATGAAGATGGGGGGACGGGGGGTGAAGAAATCTGGTAGAAGGGGGCTGTCATCCGTGTATGAGATATTGCTGCTGTCACAGAGATATCACGGCACACTTTCCTTGTGTCAGAAACAAGTTATGGTATAAGGACGACCCCCCCACCTCGAGTTAAATCAGTAACTTGGAGGTTGGGGGAAGGGGGGTATTTTTTTAAATAAAAAAAAAAGTGATAAAATAAGCAATAAAAATTTGGAATGTTTTAATTTCGACCCAAGCTGGCAAATGCAAATTACGGTAAAAATAGTTGACATTAGCAGGGGTCAAATTTTCGTATATTTTTAGCTGCCATTTATTGTACGAAATAATTCTTTAAAGAGAAGAATCATAATGCGTGAACGCAATTCTTGTGTTATACAGAATAGGACCGCGATGAAGCTTGCAAGTAATTACAAGATACACTACAGAATTGTGTGATTAATACAATTAATGTAACGCTTGATTTATGGACAAATAATCTTTTTGAGAGTTTCTATTTTATCATCAGTACGTGTGCCCATCTTTCTCTATTTTATGTTCTGTTCTTGTTAAGTACGTGTGCCCATCTTTCTCTATTTTATGTTCTGTTCTTGTTAGTACGTGTGCCCATCTTTCTCTATTTTATGTTCTGTTCTTGTTAAGTACGTGTGCCCGTCTTTTCTATTTTATGTTCTGTTCTTGTTAAGTACGTGTGCCCATCTTTCTCTATTTTATGTTCTGTTCTTGTTAGTACGTGTGCCCATCTTTCTCTATTTTATGTTCTGTTCTTGTTAGTACGTGTGCCCGTCTTTCTCTATTTTATGTTCTGTTCTTGTTAGTACGTGTGCCCGTCTTTTCTATTTATGTTCTGTTCTTGTTAATTACGTGTGCCCATCTTTCTCTATTTTATGTTCTGTTCTTGTTAGTACGTGTGCCCATCTTTCTCTATTTTATGTTCTGTTCTTGTTAGTACGTGTGCCCGTCTTTTCTATTTTATGTTCTGTTCTTGTTAAGTACGTGTGCCCATCTTTCTCTATTTTATGTTCTGTTCTTGTTAAAGTACGTGTGCCCATCTTTCTCTATTTTATGTTCTGTTCTTGTTAAAGTACGCGTGCCCATCTTTCTCTATTTTATGTTCTGTTCTTGTAAAAGTACGTGTGCCCGTCTTTTATATTTTATGTTCTGTTCTGTTAAGTACGTGTACCGCTTTCTCTATTTTATGTTCTGTTCTTGTTAAAATACGTGTGCCCATCTTTCACTATTTTATGTTCTGTTCTTGTTTAGTACGTGTGCCCATCTTTCTCTATTTATGTTCTCTTCTTGTAAAGTGCGTGTGCCCATCTTTCTCTATTTTATGTTCTGTTCTTGTTAAAGTACGTGTGCCCATCTTTTTCTAATTTATGTTCTGTTCTTGTTAAGTACGTGTACCCATCTTTCTCTATTTTATGTTCTCTTTTTGTAAAGTGCGTGTGCCCATCTTTCTCTATTTTATGTTCTGTTCTTGTTAAATTACGTGTGCCCATCTTTCTCTATTTTATGTTCTGTTCTTGTTATTGTTAAATTACGTGTGCCCATCTTTCTCTATTTTATGTTCTGTTCTTGTTAAGTACGTGTGCCCACCTTTCTCTATTTTATGTTCTCTTCTTGTTTAAGTACGTGTGCCCATCTTTCTCTATTTTATGTTCTGTTCTTGTTAAGTACGTGTGCCCATCTTTCTCTATTTTATGTTCTGTTCTTGTTAAGTACGTTTGCCCGTCTTTCTCTTTCTTTTTTCGTTTATTTTTTCCTACATTTTTTGTGTGTGTCAATTAAATACAATTTTCCATGATGTGAAATGTAATATATAATTTCTATTCAAATTAAAAAAAGCCATGTTAATAAAAAATTTTGCTAATGAACACATGGGACGAAACATCTACATACGTATTTGCGTAACATATTAATAAATCTATACATTTATTGCTATAAGGTATCTAGAATTTTAATTTTAATTCGAAACAAAATAGTTTGTAACTGTTTATTCTTTAATACATTAGTACTTATGATAAAATATGCAAAGATGAAAGTTTAAAACAATAACAAAGGATGTACATTTGGTTTCAAGGTTGCATCTAATGGTCTCGGGCGTCTTTGAGCTCTATTTCCTGATAAATTTCCGCAGCGAGGGTTTTGGTTAATTTAAATAATCGCCGGCTTCTTTATTGTAGGTTATAATTGGTTTACATATAATTCAGTTTACAGAAATCTGCATGCTTTATGTTCGAGCTGTTACCTTTAAATGGTAAGATTGATGATGCTCAAGTATGAAGCTGACGAGCCTTTGATGTCTTGTTTTCAGACACACTGTTAGGACCTGAATATTTTTGAAGCTTTAATTTGGGGGGGGGGGGGGGCAGCGGGGATTGTCAGCGCCATGGGAAAGTTTGTATGATTCTTCCTTGTCGTGAGGGTTGTTCACAACAGTAGTCTCATTTTTAGGTTTCTACAAGTCTCTAGTGCGGTACCTAACTTTTTATTCAATTGAGGAAGTAATTTAAATACATTTTGTAAGTAATGAGTATTACAATATAATTAAGGAGGTAAATGTGGCGGGTCCGTTGCCAATGGGAACCCTGGTCCTCCCTTGCCACAGATATCAACAAAGCGTTAACAGTTCTGATAGCACTTTTGTTGGATCAGGTACTACAATACAAACACTTGGAGTCATATGAATCTAGGAAAAATCGACTACTTTGCTTTAACAGTTTGAACTATAGAATAAAGAGGGGGTAGGCAGAAATCTTCAACCTATTGAGGACGGTCCGTTTGCGTCCCGTACCTTGCCCAGAGGGTCTTGCGGTCTTCGGCATTCCTAGCCGGGCATTGTTGGGTGTGACCCTGCCCCCACACCCAGCACCGGGCCTCACGGGCCTCACGGTGAGGCCATGCACTTCCTTCCATTTTCCGAAATGTTCCAGTGCATGTGTTTTTGCGGTGGCGCCGTGGTTATTAGTTTGGGGTCCCAGGCCGCGAACTGGGCCTGTCGTTGGTGTGGCTACACCAAGGATACAAAAGCCCGCGTACAAGAAAGTTGCCCCGAGTTTGGTGGGGTCTTACAAGGGGAGGTTGCAATACATGCGGGGGGTTACGTCTATGGCGATGCCCGCTTGATGGGGCTAGCTTGCGATAGTTTGAACCGGGCTTAGAAGCCTTAAGACTCGACAAAAAAGAGAATGAATATTCATTTAAACAGTTTAATCATATGACCATGACATTATCATGATAATAAATACAAAGAGGAATAGCAGATGTCTGTATATTTACAACTTCAAAATAACAAAATAAACACACAGAGAAAACTTAGCTCGTTGTTCCTCCAGCTCCAGCATTGAGCTGTCAATTATTATCTTATCAATGTGGTCAAAATCACACGTGGCACGGTCATCGAGTGTCATTCGTGCTCGGCTGGTGTACCTATGGTCACGGGTCCAACAGCAGGGATTTGTTCCAAGGGCAAAAAGTGTCCCAGCTCTGATGGGTACCTGACACTAGCTAGGTATACAAAGGCGGCCGCGGGATGAGTGGAATCCTCGTAGCAGTGGCCTGCAAACGCTGCATCACTTGCGAACAGTCCGGGATGGTCTGAGGACGCAGTAATCTTCGGTATAAGATAAGACAAGATAAAAAACAATGAAAACGTCTGTTTGTCTGGTATTGAGTTTGTAAATGTTGTCGAAGGTCCGTCTTGTACATTGATGGATGTCACAAAACAGACCAATAAAAATGACTAAAAGTCACAGACAATTGCTATGTTTTGTATGGATTCAAACCTTTAGAAGTCACGGCTCTCGTTATTAAGTTAGTACTTATGAATACTCTTCTTCTAACGTTTTTAATATATTAACATTAGCATTGAATGCCATCTCAATGATTCCGTATAATAATTACAAGCTAAATACCCGCACGTTGCAGGAGAAAAGTAGAATTTTAGTTAGTGTTGAGAACCGTTGCACCAAATTTCAGGAAGATGAGACCATAAGTACAAAGACCGTTGGAACGGTTCAATATGGCGACTGACTTTGGCGTCATACAAACGAAGTAAGCCCGTTCCTTGGTGTCAATTAGAGCAGCCAAGTCACATAATAAAAATCGTCAAGTTGGAGCTATAAAGAAGAAAGTTTAACTTGAGAAACTTTGTCGGCCGTTATGCGTAGAATTTTGAAATTAAAATGTTCTTAATATTTGGACATCTTTTGCCATAAAGCTTCTCAATAAGAGAAAACAAAAATTGTATCTACCAAGTATGACCGAGAAAAATATATTATAACCAGATCTTTTCGCAGGAATGTATTCAACAACTTTTTAATGTTTCTTGTCGATCAGTGACTTAAATAATATTTGTACCGTTTGTATATTTTTTTAAAAAAGTACTCTGATGGGCTCTCCTCCCCCGGGGGGAATCAGTGTTAGATTAATATCTAAAAACACTTATTTATTTCGATCTAGATCATGATAAATTTACTTTTTGTAAAAATGTGTTAAGGTGGTGTAATAAAATTGGTTAAAATGACTTTAACAGCTCCCGCGCTAAACGGTGCAAGATGTTAATTTCAAAAGGTCATGAACATCTGGATCATGATGGAGATATGTGTTAAATTTTTTTAAGATTAAAAAAAACAACATAACGGGGAATTTAGAATTAAAAGATCTGTGGCCCCAGGCCTCGAAGGAGTTTTTAACCCTCTAAAACAGGGATGGGGTTAACATTTTGCATGGCGGGCCAAATTCCTTGAAGTATACATATTCGCGGGCCGGATTAAAATAGGAAACAAAAATGAAATAGTTTGTGAAGTTTTTATTGCAAAATTTTAATGCCGAGGGTGAAACTGAGATCTTGAATGCCTTAAATATGCGAGGTTAAGCCAAATGTTACTGGTTTAATGCATGTGATATCACGCAGGTACAAGAGGCACTTATTCTCGTCCTAACACGTTTCTTATTTTAAGTCCTAACTGAAAATATCTGTCACACAAGTATGCTGAGCGAATCAAGCGGAAATAAATTCTTAGCAAATGCTCAAATCTCTTTGGATATCTCTTTATCCATCTGACGGTAAAAGTCAAAGAGAGAAAACTGTTTTTGTTGGTTTCGGAATTCATCATCACTTTGCGACTCAATGAGTTCCAGCTTTAGATTGGCTGGAGCATTAGCAGGGCTAAAAGAGAAAAAAATGACGAAAAGAAATAATTTCCTTTTGATTAGTTGGAAAGTCCGAAAAGCGTGTTTGAGATTAATCAGTCAGGGATGTGATATCAGTAATGTACCTATGTCATCAGCCAGTGATGTGATATCTGTAATGTACCTATGTCATCAGCCAGTGATGTGATATCTGTAATGTACCTATGTCATCAGCCAATGATGTGATATCTGTAATATACCTATGTCATCAGCCAATGATGTGATATCTGTAATATACCTATGTCATCAGCCAATGATGTGATATCTATAATATACCTATGTCATCAGCCAATGATGTGATATCTGTAATATACCTATGTCATCAGCCAGTGATGTGATATCTGTAATATACCTATGTCATCAGCCAATGATGTGATATCTGTAATGTACCTATGTCATCAGCCAAGGATGTGATATCTGTAATGTACCTATGTCATCAGCCAGTGATGTTATATCTGTAATATACCTATCTCATCAGCAAAGGATGATGAGATAGGTATATTACAGATATAACGCCGCAGAAAAGAAGAGGCAAGCCCGAAAGGCCCGTGCTGTCAACCCTCCAGGAGACAATCAACTCATCCAATGTCCCTTCTGTTCCCGAACTTTCCGTGCCAGGATCGGCCTTGTCAGCCATCTGCGCACAAATAGGCAAAGCAAGTCTCAGCAACCCTCGGATGACTAAAGTGGTCCTCGTCGATTCGACGGACGAACGAATAATGTCATCAGCCAGTGAAGTGATATCTGTAATGTACCTATGTCATCAGCCAGTGATGTGATATCTGTAATGTACCTATGTCATCAGCCAGTGATGTGATATCTGTAATGTACCTATGTCATCAGCCAGTGATGTGATATCTGTAATGTACCTATGTCATCAGCCAGTGATGTGATATCTGTAATGTACCTATGTCATCAGCCAGTGATGTGATATCTGTAATGTACCTATCTCATCAGTCAATGATGTGATATCTGTAACATACCTATCTCATCAGCCAAGGATGCGATATCTGCAATATATCTATNTTAGCACAAAAAAACAAACAAAAAAACAACCTAGTTAGTGAATGGCACAGTCAAGTTTAAAAAGCATTGACCCCTTCTCCGCTGACTTTGTTAATCAGCCAGTGATGTGATATCTGTAATGTACCTATGTCATCAGTCAATGATGTGATATCTGTAATGTACCTATGTCATCAGCCAATGATGTGATATCTGTAATGTACCTATGTCATCAGGCAGTGATGTGATATCTGTAATGTACCTATGTCATCAGCCAGTGATGTGATATCTGTAATATACCTATGTCATCAGCCAAGGATGCGATATCTGTAATATACCTATGTCATCAGCCAGTGATGTGATATCTGTAATGTACATATGTCATCAGCCAGTGAAGTGATATCTGTAATGTACCTATGTCATCAGCCAGTGATGTGATATCTGTAATGTACCTATGTCATCAGCCAATGATGTGATATCTGTAATGTACATATGTCATCAGCCAATGATGTGATATCTGTAATGTACCTATCTCATCAGCCAGTGATGTGATATCTGTAATGTACCTATCTCATCAGTCAATGATGTGATATCTGTAACATACCTATCTCATCAGCCAAGGATGCGATATCTGCAATATATCTATGTCATCAGCCAGTGATGTGTTATCTGTAATATACCTATCTCATCAGCCAAGGATGCGATATCTGCAATATATCTATTTCATCAGCCAGTGATGTGTTATCTGTAATATACCTATCTCATCAGCCAAGGATGCGATATCTGCAATATACCTCTGATTTAGCTCATAGAAGCTTATTCCTAGAAACTTTGTAATGATTTCTAGCAGTAAGGGGAAATGATTTGTATTAGGCTGCATTTGAGAAAGTTGCCTTTGAAAAAGTTTCAGCTTGTTCACAAAGGCTTTGAGATGTGAATATAATTATGAACTCCATCGTGCACTTGAAGATTTGTGTTGAGAACGTTTAGATGTCTTGTCATATCAAATAAAAACGCAAAATCTGCCAGTCAAGAAGTATCAGGTGGTTCTAGAAATGGTTGTTCCTTATCTTCCATGAATTGCCCAATTTACTATTTGCCTGTGTAGAAGCGCTGAAGTGCTGTCCCCGACTGAGCCATCTTTCTTGCATCATTGTGATACACAACATCTCTGAATTCTCAATGGAAGAAACTGTTTAAACTGTAGTGAAAGAGGGCTTTAGAATTAATAGAGTTTGTAGCTTTTACCACTGGCTTAATGACTTGATCGCATTTAAGATGCTTAGCACAAAAAAACAAACAAAAAAACAACCTAGTTAGTGAATGGCACAGTCAAGTTTAAAAAGCATTGACCCCTTCTCCGCTGACTTTGTTACAGACAAGTGTTGTTAGTCCACTATGCTCAGCAATCATGGCAGGGGCACCATCAGTAATAACTACACCACTATGCTCAGCAATCATGGCAGGGGCACCATCAGTAATAACTACACCACTATGCTCAGCAATCATGGCATGGACACCATCAGTAATAACTACACCACTATGCTCAGCAATCATCGCAGGGGCACCATCAGTAATAACTACACCACTATGCTCAGCAATCATTGCAGGGGCACCATCAGTAATAACTACACCACTATGCTCAGCAATCATGGCAGGGGCACCATCAGTAATAACTACACCACTATGCTCAGCAATCATTGCAGGGGCACCATCATTAATATATACACCACTATGCTCAGCAATCATGGCAGGGGCACCATCAGTAATATATACACCACTATGCTCAGCAATCATGGCAGGGGCACCATCAGTAATAACTACACCACTATGCCCAGCAATCATGGCAGGGGCACCATCAGTAATAACTACATATATTTTTTCCACGATAGTTTGTCATTGACAGCAGAACAAAGGGAAGCAACTAAATCTTTTCCCATTGTTTGTTCTTTCAGACTCGGAAGGTCCAGTAATTCTTGATCAACTCACATGTTATCATTTACTCCACTGGAAAAAAAAGAAAAAAATGTTTGGCAGTGTCAGATGCATCAGAACTTTCATCACAGGCTATCGACAAAAAAATTAAAATATTTTGTTTGTGTTTCTAATCATTGTCTTTTAATGTCAGATAAGTTTTCTTTAATTCTGCTAGACACAGTGACAGGCGTGACAGGCAAACGTCGGCAAACTCCTAATTTTTCTCGGGTCATTTATTTCCAAGAATTCTCATCAAGCATTCCTTTAAAACTCGCTAACAGTAAATTATTTACTGTGTTACTGTTTTGTCACCTCATAACTTGCCTTTGTGCAGTTTCATTTGCCTGAGAAATTCTTGAAAATAAGCGCTTTGCTGTGAGGTTAATCCAGCTTCCAGTTCCTTCAGCTTCTCAGTGTATATAGTTTCAGTCAGCTAGTCATACTGCGCATGCTTGGTGTGGTTTTCAAAGAACTTTGTACATTCAACAGTACTTAACTTTATGTTTTTTTTAAAAAAAATCCATTTTCACTTTGTTAAAAAATAAAATGTCATCGATTTTCGCCATCATTTGACGTAATTTTTTTTAAAAAGGAAAAATATCGACTTTTCTTATAAATTTAATGTTGTTACTGAAATAATAAGTCAGATAATTATTTTTTTCAGATGAGGTCGCGGCAGTGGCGTAGCGAGGGGGGGGGGCAGAGGGGGCGAATGCCCCCGGGCGCCACGTTAGGGGGCGCCAAAATGAGTATTAAAACTCATTATTTAATTTAGTTTGTATGTAAACTAATGTATTCCAAATTCGTTTGCAAATTTGAATATTGGAGCTCCAAACATATCATTATTACAAAACAGTTGTTAAATATGATTTAGGCGCCCCCATTGAGCGTTAAGGGGCGCCATTCTACTCATAAATAAATGACACATCCTAATGTAGGATTGCTGATTTTTTTTTTAGTGTTCCGCGAAGATTTGCCAGGTGGTCCGTAAGAAAAGCATGAAATTTGCGCACTGTAGGATTGATCGAGAAAGACTAGCAAGTAAAAGAATTAACGCAGACTTAAATATATTTCTGATCTGGCCATAATGGTTTTTAATTTTATCAAGCTCGTCAATTACATTCTCGTCTCTTTGATTTCTTATGCTCGAATATGAATCTTGAACGTTAACAGTTACTAATGTATACTGAAGTTCGCTGGTTATCTGACTGTTTTAATTACGCGATGACGTAAGAGATTTTCATGTAGAAATAACTCAAAGCTTGTTGATAATTTGAACCATGGCTAATGGGTTGCTGTTCTGGCTTACTTGGCTGAAATTTTTGAAAAGCTCAATAAACTTAATTCCACTCGGCAAGGAAAGCAGATACATTATATAACTCTCAGTGACAAAATGTCTGCTTTTACGAAAAGCTTGATCTTTGAAAAAAAAAAGATTATTTCAAGGTAACTTTGAGATGTTTGATAAATTGTAAGAAATCACTGAAAAACCAGAAAATGCAGAAATAATTTTTAGTAGTGGCCCGTAGCTAAGACACATATTTTTCAAGTGGTCCTGGAATCTCAAAAGGTTGAAAACCACTGGCTAACAGAATGGTTAATACGCGTCCCTTTGCTGCATGCTGTGACTCTTTACAAAGATAAATCGTACTTCCCCATTTCTCATGTGGAGGGAGTTAAGTGGGAGAGGGGAGGGAAGGTCTCTCCTCTCACGGGCTTGTATCAGTTTGTCAAAGCAAGTTGGATTCCTTTCATATGAAACATCAGACACCACCTTTCTTTCCTGTCTATCTGTGATAAAACTTGTTGCTCAGTAGGATCAACTGTTAGAAAACAAAACACCAACAAAATGCCCGAGAAAATCTAGGTTCAGTATATTATTTATCACCGGAAATACAAAATGAATTTATCCAGCTACTTACATCGACTGTAAGGAATCAGCTGTTGAGTGAAATCAGAAAACACAAGTACTACGGTCCAGTTGTTATCACGTTTTTTGGAACAGTTGAAAGTATAAATTTATGTTTTCTCCCTTTCAACAACTCGTTGGGAAAAAATTAAAAAAAGAGTTGTGCCAATCACAATGAAGAGGGAGTCTGAAACACGTTGGATTGCACGATCAGAAGCTGTTATAGAAATTTATGAAGGACTATATGACATAGCAGGGCTGTTGGCAAAAATTATCAGAACATACAAATATGACGCCTGATACCAGAAATGATGCAGAGGCTTTGCTGGTAGGTATATAAAACTTTAACCTCTTGATTTTAAACATTTCTGGAACATCATACTTGATAAAATTGATGGTGTCCAGAAACGGTTCCAGAATCCTACTGTGACTTTCAAGGAAGCTTAATCTGATCTTAAATCGCTTGAGCAAGAAATTGTCAACATTCGTGTTAATTTGAGTCATGTTGCGGTAGACAATGGGAAAGAAGATGCACAACTTGGAGAATCAAGGTTGACAGAAGATTAGTCGACATTGGACGATGCCTTCGAGAATTAAAAAGAGATGCAGAACTTTCTCCATAAGAAGAAATTGCACCTGATATGAACAGCGAAATTGATAAACTCCAACAGGAGATATCAATATGGATTTTACTAGACGTCAAATCTCTTCTTGCTGAAACAAAAGTCGATACGCTTCATTAAAATTGCTTAGATTTTTGCTAATTTCTACGAATTGTGTACATGAATGAAAGACTAAAAAATGATGCTCAGTACCCGGACTGAAGTTCTACCGGAAACTACTTTGGATCTTCTCGATTTTATTGTTTCATATGGAGATGACGTATTTCCGAATCTGCGCATTTCACTTCAAATAATTCTAAAAATTGCTGTTTCAACTAATAGCTGTGAGCGGTCCTTCAGCAAAGTAGATTTCTAAACCTTATTTTGTCTTAATTACGTGCTTAAATGGATCAAGATCGTCTAGATGATCTTGCACTCCTTAGCATCGAAAGAGAACACTTGAGAATATCCATTTTAACAGCGAGATTGACGACATTCAAATCAAGGAAGATCAATTTATTTTAGTTTATGTCTATTCGAGTCATGTATAATTAGTAGAGTTTTTTTTTTCAAATAAATTGTTTATAATCGTATAGAGAATTATTAGTCTGTATTGTATTTCATTAAAAAATCATTTGTTTAAAAAAATGAACCATATAAATCGTAAAATTTCAAAATTTTCTTGGGGGCTCAATGAGCCCCCCAGAATTTTTTTGTCCGTGAAGGGGCGCAGAATTTGTGTCATGCCTCCGGGCGCACGTGACCCTAGCTACGCCACTGGGTCGCGGGTCAATTAAAATTGCATCGCGGGCCGAATTAGGCCCGTGGGCTGGACTTTGGACATCCCGGCTTTAAAACGTTAATAGGGGCCGTCAAATGTTTATGTACTCTGTTTGGTCAAGCTCCATACATTTGCCCAGTAGCGACTTTTTAAAATACTCTTTAAATAACTCATGTTAAGAAAACAACATTTTTAGCCCGATGTCCATAATTAATTTTTTTTAAAATGTTTGCCAGACACTTTTTAAAGTTTTAAGGCAGTCACACGAATAAGACAATTATACAGCTTATGATAGAAAAACATGCTATGTAAAGGCCCAGGGCACAGCTGGTGTCATGTGTAAAGTTTAAGACAGCTATTGATGTCATAATGGATCATCATGGATCAAGTCGTATATAATCGAATGGGGAATGTAGAATTAAAAGTTTAAGGAAAATTTAAAAAAAAACAACGTAAAAACCAAGTTATTCACTATAAATCTTTTATATACGATACATTACTACAAGGATGTTCATTAAAATAGGCAGTGCAAAAAAAAAAAAATTAAAAATCCCAAAATAAAAAAAATATTCCAGTTATGTCTTGTAAAACGTGTTAAATATAATGCGCATCGATATATTTTTAAAAAGTACTGTCAATTTAATGCGCACCTTATTGCACGACATATTACGCACCACAAAAAAAATTAACATGATATAAATAGATGAATAAAATAATTTTAAAATTCAATAATTCAATAATTCCATTCCTATCCATTCTGTCGATTTGAAATTTTGAAAAATCATTTTTATCATTGGCATGAGTTTGCCTGCAAAATTTCGGCTCGGTAGCTTTAGAGAAAGAGGGTTAAAAATCGATCCAAACTTTTTTCGGCAAGGTCTCACCGTCGGTCAGTCGCACGACTCAGACACCACAAGTTAGTATAAAGAATTTTTTAAAAAAGGATTGTAGGCCCACTAGCATACCCTGGCTTGATATGGTCAATAGAACAGATTATGTGAAACGTTCGTTAAAAAATATTTTTTAAAAAAATCTTTAAAGGAAAAGAAAATCTATACAACGAATATTGTCATCCGGACAGAAATAAGACATATTTTTAGCTTTACGAAATAATTTGCTTAAAAATATAAAATAAAATAATTTTTAACAAATACAGGCAAAATAAAATGGGAGTAAGCACCCTTAGTCTCTCTCTCTCTCCCTCTCTCTCTCTCTCTCTCTCTCTCCCCTCTCTCTCTTCCCCCTCTCCCTCTCTCTCTCTCGAAGCTAACAGTTAGGTTTAGGAAGGCACTTACAGGGGGAGTCAAGTACCACTTCCGGTTACCGGAAATTTGTTCAACTTCTCTTTGAAACTATGTGTGTACCGGATTCAAAATTGTTTTAGTGGAGTCACTTCGGCGGCATTTGCCGGATGTGGGAAGTGAAATTCTTCCGGAGCCGGAGTCAAATTTGTAAATTTGGCCGAATTCCGGAGCCGGGGCAAAACACCAACGTATAATATCTAATACTCCTATATTTTTAGTTGAAATTAATACTCCTATATTTTTAGTTGAAATTTCGTCCCTCTATTTAAAATGGTACTCAAAATATTGTTCACACACAGACACAAACTAACAGACAAGATAACAAAATTTTTCCATAACCGTGATTTTGATGTCGTTTTTGTGCACGATTCAATATTTTCCTCAATATTCCAGATTGGGCAAAGAGGAAAATAATAAGTTGTGTGGGTACAAAAAAAAAAAATGAATGAATAATAGCGTAATATACTGTGCTTGGTTTTATAATTGTGACCTCTTGTTAATTTGTTGTATTGATAAAGACATGTGTGATACGTGTCCATTTAAATGACCTTACGTTTATTATCATAATTTAAAAGAAAGTCGGTTGATGAGTTAATCTTCTATTTAATTAGGACAGAATGAGGGGAGGAAACTCAAGGAAATAGTTTATTCAAAAGTAGTTTTATAATTATCTCCCAAACTTTTGAGAAATGAAACGTTCGAAGACATCCGACTATAATCTTGATTTTATCTGGCTTTCTGCTTTCGAGTTAAATAATATGTTGGAGAAACAGTAGGAGAAATTATGGGTTTGCAGTGAAATTATTTATGTTCCCGTTATTTGCACTGCAAAATTAGGAGGAGGTCTGTGGGTTAAGTTGTGAGGGGGTGACACTAAGCTACATCACTGGGTGACACTATGCTACCTCAATGGGTGACAAAACGCTACCTCAATAGGTGACATTAACGGAGTGTCGCCACTTGGAGAAATGACGTAATTATATAAAAGTTTTCCTGTAAGTGAAATGTATGAGATGCAATGAAGGAGGAATAGAAAAAGTAGATGTGATGGATGAGGAGGAATGGAAGAGAGGAGATATGATGGATGAGAAGGAATGGAAGAAAGGAGATATAATGGATGAGGGAGAAAAATGAAAGGGTGACAAATCGAAAAAGGGAGGATTTTTAGAAGTCATACATAGAGCAAATGAAGATAAAGAGACGACTCAAAAGTGTAAAAATAGATATGAAATATATGAATGAAGAGATTTTTATAAGAGGAGAACGAAATGAAGTTGAATTATTAGAATGAAAAATATTGGTTGGAAAATGAAACATGATCGGAAAATAAAGAAGGTGGAAATGATTAATAAAATGATGTAAAATAATTTATAGTGGAGAAGAGAGTACAGAGAAAAGGGTGGGAAAAGAGGGTGGGATATGAGGGTGGGAGAGAG